>JAHWGI010000515.1:0-12391 GCA_029379305.1 Frankliniella fusca | reverse complement strand
CTATTTCATTTGACCTACCCAAAAGTTGACCTACCTCAATATTTTAACTAAAATATGAATATTTTTAAATGATTCAAAAAACTCAAAATATGTTCCCATTTTTTGACCTACCCAAAAGTTGACCGACCCAATAAAATATCGAAAATATTAATATTTTTTAAAAAATATATGGGTAGGTCAACTTTTAGGTAGGAACACGATTTTCATAAAAAAATACCTCTGAAAAAAATATTAATATTTTGGAGAAAATATCAAAATATCAATATTTTGGAGAAAATATTAATATTTTGGAGAAAATATTAATATTTTGGAAAAAATATCAAAATATCAATATTTTGGAAAAAATATTAAAATATCAATATTTTGGAGAAAATATTAATATTTTGGAGAACATATCGAAATATCAATATTTTGGAGAAAATATTAATATTTTGGAGAAAATATCAAAATATCAATATTTTGGAGAAAATATTAATATTTTGGAGAAAATATTCTCGGGTGACGGAGATGACCGCTTCTAGAAGGCCAGCACTGACCCCAAGACAACGTGCGTGGCACGAAGGTCGAAGTGTCAATCTGCAAGGCACCAAGGTGCAGTGTAATGACTGAGGTGACGGCTGACTTTGTGAATTTTTTTTTGGGGGGGGGGAGGGAAATTGAAGAAAGTTAATGCTTAGTGTTCAAAACCGATATTTGTTTCAGTATTCAGTCTTTCAATAAAAATACATCTTCTACATGTCTTCTGTCCACGGGGACTGGACTGGAGATATGTTGCCATATTATGCGGCGAGCGCGCAGTGCTGCACTGCGAAGCCCCGCCGTTTATTCAGCGGATCAGGGCGATTTTTCGGGTAACTTAGGAAATTACGTCACAAGAGGTCACTCCCCCCCGCCCCCCACGTCACATCTCGTCACGTTCGGGCGACCCCCCCCCCTTTCCCATAAAAAAAAACGCGTGACGTTATTTGTGCTCGGCCCCTTATGGCCTGGGCGATTTTAAGTCAGCGTCACTTACGCCCCAGGATCATGTGAAGTTTAGTACGCGTGATCGTTCATGTGAGGTGAGCGCTCACGTGAGAAATGTGCGGCGCCCAATACAAAGCGAAATTGCCAATATTTTTGAAGAATTGCAATCTCCGTATTCTCCCCTCTCCAAAAATGTATGGTTTTCTCAATTTTCCGCGCAATTTTCAGGTCATTCCACTTAGCATAAGTTGCGCACGCGTGACAGCCAATGTGAGATGAGCGTGGGGGTACAAAGAGAACACTGGTAAAACAAATGTTTAGTTTCTAAACATCATGGTGTTTAGTTGGCAATTCTATACATAACATGATGTTTAGCAGGAACTTAACATGACGAGATGTTTAACAACTAAACACTTCGTAAATGTTTAGAGGTTAAACATTTTGTGATGCATAGAAGTAAACACTTGGGCGGGGCTTCACATGGAGAAGCATATGGATCCGCGCTGCGCCAAGTGTTTAGCCAACTGCACACTTTCAAAGTGTTTAAAAATTAAACATCTGCTGGTGTATAGTTTGAACTATACATGATAAAGTGTTGAAGTATTAAACATTAGCAGTTAAACATTATTTGATGTTTAGAACTAAACATTTGTTTTACCAGTGAAAGGACCTGAAAATCGACAAGCCCTCACATTTTGGGGAGGGGGAGAGTACGGAGATTGTAATTCTTCAAAAATATTGGCAATTTCGCTTTGTACTGGGCGCCGCACATTTCTCACGTGAGCGCTCACCTCACATGAACGATCACGCGTACTAAACTTCACATGATCCTGGGGCGTAAGTGTCGCTGACTTAAAATCACCCCACTGGTAAAACAAGTGTTTATAGTTTCTAAACATCATGGTGTTTAGTTGGCAATTCTATACATGACATGATGTTTAGCTGGAACTAAACATGACAATATGTTTAACAGCTAAACACTTCGTAAATGTTTAGAGGTTAAACATTTTGTGATGCATAGAAGCAAGAGAGTAGTGTAGATCGAGATGAAGCTCCGGCTGCCTCTATAGCCTACCTGTGACACGTTGTGACACCTAGCGTCGCCAATTTTCGAGGTGATGGCCCAAAATTTTTATCACTTACTCGGGAAGGTGTACTCTACACAATCGTGTCCCCACTTTTCCTCTCAGTTCGGCCTTGGGACCTACCGGCTAAGAAACAACAGGATACAATCGCTGAGGACACCCGACGCATAGAATCCAGTGCCTACCTACAGGGGCACGACGATGAAATGGCACCTTACGAAGAAACTATTGCAGCTATTCTATCGAACTGTCTAGCATTCGGGTGTTTTTTTATGCATAATAAAATTCTAAAGTGTAGTAGGGTGTGCAAAAGCTGTTTTTGAACTAACTGCCCCTGTAGGTAGGCACTGGATTCCATGCGTCGGATGTCCTCAGCGATTGTATCCTGTTGTTAATTAATTAGCCGGTAGGTCCCAAAGATCGAACTGAGAGGATAAGTGGGGACACGATTGTGTTGAGTACACCTTCCCGTGTAAGTGATAAAAATTTTGGGCCATCACCTCGAAAATTGGCGACGCTAGGTGTCACAACGTGTCACAGGTAGGCTGAAGAGGCAGCCGGAGCTTCATCTCCATCCACACTACTCTCTTGATAGAAGTAAACACTTGGGCGAGGCTTCACATGGAGAAGCATAGGGATACTACCCTGCTCCAAGTGTTAAGCCAACTGCACACTTGCAAAGTGTTTAAAAATTAAACATCTGCTGGTGTATAGTTTGAACTAAACATGATAAAGTGTTTAAATATTAATCATTAGCAGCTAAACATCATTTGGTGTTAGAACTAAATATTTGTTTGACCAGTGCCAGGCCATAAGGGGGCGAGCACAAATAACGTCACGCGTTTTTTATGGGAGAGGGGGGGGGGAGGGTCACCCGGACGTGACGAGATGTGACGTGGGGGGGTAGGGGGGGCGGGAGTGACCTCTTGTGACGTAATTTCCTAAGTTACCCGAAAAATCGCCCTTATCCGCTGAATAAACGGCGGGGCTTCGCAGTGCAGCACTGCGCGCTCGCCGCATAATATGGCAACATAGCTCCAGTCCAGTCCCCGTGGATACAAGACATATAGAATATGTATTTTTACTGTAAGACTGAATACTGAAACAAATATCGGTTTTGAACACTAAGCATTAACTTTCTTCAATTTCCCTCCCCCCCCCCAAAAAAAAATTCACAAAAGGGGGGGGGGGTCAGCCGTCACCTCAGTCATAACACTGCACCTTGGTGCCTTGCAGATTGACACTTCGACCTTCGTGCCACGCACGTTGTCTTGGGGTCAGTGCTGGCCTTCTAGAAGCGGTCATCTCCGTCACCCGAGAATATTTTCTCCAAAATATTAATATTTTCTCCAAAATATTGATATTTTGATATTTTCTCCAAAATATTAATATTTTCTCCAAAATATTGATATTTCGATATGTTCTCCAAAATATTAATATTTTCTCCAAAATATTGATATTTTAATATTTTTTCCAAAATATTGATATTTTGATATTTTTTCCAAAATATTAATATTTTCTCCAAAATATTGATATTTTGATATTTTCTCCAAAATATTAATATTTTTTTCAGAGGTATTTTTTTATGAAAATCGTGTTCCTACCTAAAAGTTGACCTACCCGTATAGGGTAAGTACTGGAGGTTACCCCTCCGGGAGGTTACCCCCCTATTTTAAAGGGATTTATTGATTATTTTAAATTTATTTTAAAAAATATGTGAATCCAGGAGGTTACCCTTCCTTGAGGTTACCCTTCCTGGAGGTTACCCCCTTTTTATTTGAAAAAAGTTCTTTTCCTTATTTAATAATTTAATAAATTAATAAAAAAGAAATAAAATGATTAATAAATAAAATAATTCTAAAAAAGGAAATTTAATCTGAAATTTTAAAAATAAACAATGAGCGCTCCCTTAGACGTTTCCACACACGACGTTCCCCAATTCTGTCACACTCTTAGCGGGCGCTGTATTTTTCATACAGATTGTAGCAACCTCGCAGCCAGGCTGTGCCATGAATCGTGTAGGAGCAGGCGGGTGACGGGTGCATTGGGTTGTGTCCGATTTCATGGACGGAGGGAAGTCCGAGTGATCGGTGTTCGCTCGGTCGGTGGTTAGGCCGTGGCGAGCCGCTCCAGTAGTTAGGGCAAGATCACATTCACTTTCGTTTTCGGTCTTCAGCTTGGTTACTTATCCCATCAAGGAGCATCAGTTATTACCACCGGCAATTTTTCCGGTTTTACACACGTCCAAGGGACCAATTTCACTGAGTTGTGCCACCACACTTCGTCGATTAGCGCCAAACAGCGTTCCCCAATGTGAATGAAGCGGCTCGCCATAAATTCGGACACAAGCCAAAGCACCCGTCACCCGCCTGCTCTTCCAGGATTCAAGGCAAATCTTTGATACTAGGCTTCAACAATAAGTATGAAAAATACGGCTGTCGCTAAGAGTGCGACGGAGTCGGAGAACGTCGTGTGTGGGCACGTCTAAGGGAGCGCTCATTGTTTATTTTTAAAAGTTCAGATTAAATTTTCTTTTTTGGAATTATTTATATTTATAAATCATTTTATTTCTTTTTTATTAATTTATTAAATTATTAAATAAGGAAAAGATTTTTTTTTCAAATAAAAAGGGGGTAACCTCCAGGAAGGGTAACCTCAAGGAAGGGTAACCTCCCGGATTCACCTATTCTTTTTATTGAACATAAAATAATAAATAAATCCTTTTAAAATGGGGGGTAACCTCCCGGAGGGGTAACCTCCAGTACTTCCTGCCCGTATATTTTTTAAAAAATATTAATATTTTCGATATTTTAATGGGTAGGTCAACTTTTGGGTAGGTCAAAAAAAGGGAACATATTTTGAGTTTTTTAGATCATTTAAAAATATTCATATTTTAGTTAAAATATTGAGGTAGGTCAACTTTTGGGTAGGTCAAATGAACTGCACCGAAAATTCGTAAACATCCAGAAAAAAATTCAAGAAATTCAGAAAAATTTAAAGAAACTTGAGAAATTTCACGATAATGCGCAGAAATTCACAAAATTCTGAAAACTTTCGAGCGATAGTTTAAAAAAAATTCATGATAATTGAGAAAAATTTAGAGAAATTCCCAAAATCTGTACTCCAAAAATTCAGAGTTGTTGCCCCCTCGAATAATACGATAGTTGTGTCGTTCTAAATAGCGGCGTTAGACTTGACTCGTTTGCGGTAGTCCACCGCAGCAGGATCGACTATACTTTCCTCTGCGAGTGTATACGATGAGCGTCCCCAGAGTAGTACGCGACGACGAGTCTGACGCCGGGCGATGAGCACACGACATTTCATCTCCGTTGGCTTCCCCGCGTTAATCTTTCGTCGAAGGGACCCCTCTACTCGTCGACGGGCCCTGAGGGACGGCGGCGCGGCGGCGCGGCCGATCTGTCCGCACCGCACACGTCCCCTCGCCGACCTGTCGCTCTGCGTCCGTGTAGTGATGAGATGTCACCCCCGGTTCTTTCGCCTCACCGGGTGCCCCCTCCCCCTCCCTCTCCCCTCCCCCTGGTCCCGATGCTGCGGTGTGGTGTGTGGCCTGCGGCTCCCCACACCGCCGCCAGCTGGTTGCGGATCGAGCGCCGGGGAGGTAGTCAACACAGCGCACCCGGCGGCGGCCCGCGTGCCTACCCGCCAGGCGAGACGCGAGACCCCGAAAGGTGTCAAAGGAGCGGCTCGGCTTCCCGCGGGCAACAGGTATGCGCGGGTGGGGCCGGGCCGGGCCGGGCCGGGGCGGGGCTACTACCCTCCCTTGCCCCCTCTTCTGAGTCAACAAGCAGTCGAACTGCAGGCAGAATCAAGCCGTGTTATGGGTCCGGAGGAGACGACCGAGGTTTCCTTCACTATTAATTCAAGCGTACACCGATTTTTCTGATTTTTCTGGTGTTTACTGATTTTTCTTGATTTTTATTTTTTTCCTGACTTTTTCTTGAATTTTTTTCAGATTTTCCTCTATTTTTTCCGATTTGTTATTTTTATTTCTTTGAGTGAAGGACCCCTCGGAGACGACCGCGGCCGCTCGCCCACGGTGCACCTACGCAGCACCTTCGCCTCTGTTTTACCGCACCTCACGGCCAGTATTGAACAGCATTCCAAACTTTTTGCCCATCTCTCAAATCCCTTATAGACGCGACGGTGGGAGCAAGGAGGGCTGCTGCACGCAGAAAAGCATCAATAACGTAGTACCCGATATCCACATACATACACCGGAGAGAATGGGCAAGCGAAAACAGCGTCGCGAAAGTCAAACTGCTAAGAAATAAACCCTGAGAGTGAAGGCGGTGGAGCAGCGGCGGAGTGGAGCAGGCGGAGTATTTTGACGAGGCGTGGAGGGGCTGGTCGGAGCACGGGGTCGTCGCCCGCCACTGTCGCTGCTGGAATTGCGATGTAAAGCCGATTGCGGAGCGTGGACACCAGGGAGATTACAGCGGATTTCAAACGCATTTAATTGCTTTTTCCTTTCAAGAAATAAAAAATAAAATTAAAAAAAGAAATGTAAGCTTGGTGAAGGATCGATGGTGAAAGCAGATGACACAAATATCAGACTAGTTTAATGTTGTAATTTTTCTCCATATTTAGAAATATTTTGTATACGGAATATGTGTTTTGTTAAGTATTTAGACGAGACATCGTCGTCTCTGGAATGTGTTTTGTGGGACAATCTGGCAATGTAGGTGTTTGTAGGTCGTCTGCGAAGAGTTAATCCTGTTAATCCTTAAAGCTAAAGTCATTTTGGACGCGTTTGAACGTCGATCAGTTGAAATTTAGTGTACGCTCCAATCGCACCGTGAAAACAACGTCAAGACTTGGCAGAAAATGGGCTCGGACCAGCGCGGCGTACGCGGAGGGAGGACGTATTCCCCCCTGGAAAACATTCTGCCTGGGAGTTCGTCATTTGAGCCGAGCCTACCTGCTAGGGGATTAGGGGTCATGGGGGCCAGCGCGTAAATGCGCAAGTGGGGACGCCTGGGACGCCCCGACCTCCCGTGAAAAGTCGTCATTTGAGCCGCGTCGTGCGGGTTGCCTAGGGGCTCGGCCACACCGGCGTGGGGGGGGGGGGGGGGGGGGGGGGGGGGGGGGGCGGGGGGGGGGGGGGGGGGGGGCGGGGGCGCGGGTGGGGGGGGGGGCGGCGGGTCGGCGCTGGTGGTCTGAGTGCGTTCGGAGGCTGACATGCCCCGCACGCAGCCCCGCATCTTGCGTTCGTGATGCCTAGCGGGCTGCCCGCACCTGCCCGCTCGCAGCACACCCGGCGTAGTGGTGGGCGGCTGGGCAGGGAGTGAGAGTACAGGGGGGGGGGTGGGGGTAGGCAGATGCGTGTGGAGGCGGGTGTTTGATGGCGGTAGGGCGTGGGGTCGCGAGACGGGGCGAGCGCGACGGGAGACGAGGTGGAGGCGGGTTGTTGGGAGCGCGTTATAGGGGGGGGTGGGTTTTTTGTTTGTGTTTTTGTGTGGATTTTGCTTACAAACCCCACTTTCCCCCGACGGTAAGGGATGTTGCGGGGGTGTGAGGGGCGACTGGGGGGGGATGGCGGGGAGGTGGGGATGGAAGGGTGGCCGGGGGCTGGCGGGTGCGGGGGGGGCGTGGCAGGGGCGGTGCGGGAGGGGGTGGAAGGGCAGGTGTGGTAGGGGGGAGGGGAGAGGAGCCACGACGGGGTTTGTGGGACGGTAGGGGTCCCCGCCAATCTGGGGAGTCTATCACGGAGTGTTGAGAGTCGCTGGTGGGGGCTGAGAGAGTCGGTAGGGGGGGGTGACGGATGGCGAGTGGGTTCGGATATCTTGTTGATTTTTTTGTATTATTCGTTTCGTCTTGGCCAGCTTTTACTTGTGGGGAGTGTTTAATTTGAATTATTTTGATTACTGGTCCTTTATGCAGATGAGGAGGTGGCACCGGGTGGGCGCGATGCTTTAGTCACGAGGGCTCGCAGTGACGGGAGAAGGGGGCGCGGTCAGGGGGGTGGTGGGTGGGTGACACGGGGTGGGGGGTGGGGGATGTGGCGTGGTGACGCGGGCGGGGTGGGGGCGGGTCGAAGAGGTAACGTGAGAGAGGTGGCGCGTTTTTTGGCGGGGGGGGGCGCTAAGGGGCGGGATGTTAGGAGGGGTGGGTTGTTGTGGGCGAACCAGGTGTGGGAGGTAAAGGCGCGTGGCGTGTAACGTGAGTGAGTGTAGATCCAGCGGTGAGCTCTGGTGAGAGGGTGCGGGAGTGAGGGGTGGGAGGGGTGAGGGGGGGGGTCCTATCGGTGAGCGGTAGGGGGGGGAGATCGGCGTGGGTTGCGGAGCTTTTTGGTATGGGGATCGTTGTGGCAGAAGCGGGGGGGGAGGGGGGGATTGGCTCATGTTTATTCTTGGGAGGGTTGGGTTGGTTTGGGAGGGGGGTGGGCAGGTGTAGCGTCGGCGGGCAGTGCGGCAGCCTCCGGTGCGCGTGGCCCGGTGGGTCTTGCACCGTGCGTACGGGGGAAGCGTGTGGGGAGGGGCGGGGGGCAGGGGGGGGTGGTGGGCGGATAGGGTCGTGAAGAGGGGGGGGGGGGCGCGGCTGGGGGGCAGGCCGGGGGGGGGGATGGGGCGGGGGGGGGGGAGTAGGGTCGGGGCGGAGTAGGGGGCGTGTGGCGGGCTGTGGGGGGCGTCCGGGGGCCCGGGGCGGGGTGGGGGCGGGGGTGGAGGCGGTGGTGGGAGCTCGGAGGTTAGCGGACGGGAGATCCGGGATGCTTTGTGGGGTAGTGGGGTGCCTTCGCGGACGAGGGTTCGGGCAGAGGGAGGTGGTGTAGGGAAGGAGTGGGAGGCGTTGTCTAGGTGGGGGGGACAGCGCGGGAGTGGAGGCCACGGGGGGGGCCCACGGAGCGGGGTAGCAGGGGGGGTCGTCTGGGAACGCCGTGTGGGGATAGGAGGAATCTGGGGGGGCGGGGGTCGGCAGGGGCCGAAGTCAGAGGATCGGCGGAGGCGACAGAGTGAGCGGAGGGTTGAGCGGGTGAGGCGGGGTAGAGGGGGTCTTGTAATGTCGGCACGGGGGGCCGGGGGGTGGGGGGTCAGGTGTGGGTCGGTGAGCGGCGGGGAGCGGGGGGGGGGAGGTGGGGGGGGGGGACTGGGGGCGTCGTTTGGGCGCGTCGGTCGGGTTGGGAGTGGGTGAAGCGGGGGGCGCAGGGGGGGGGTGCAGAGGGGAGTGGGGAGGGATTCAGGGGTGGGTGGAGATGGCGCGAGGGTGAGACTGGGGGTTCTGGTTGTTGGTAGTTCCGGGCGGGCGGAGGAGGTGTGTGCGGAAAGAGCGGGTGGAGGGGGCGAGACTCGGGCTGGTTGGGTGGCAGGGGGGGGTCGTTGTCGTAAGCGGGAGGACGGCTGTGGGGGCGGCGATGGGGACTCAGGCAGGTGGCGGGGTGGGGGGGGGTAAGAGGGGTCGGGGGGAGGTAGTGGGGGGGTGAGGTGTGTCGATGGGAGTAGGATCAGCGGGGGTATTCGGGAGGGACGAGGGATGGCGACGTGGCCAGGGGCTAGTAGGGGTGGGGGGCTGTGGGTGGGCGGTGTGAGGTTGGTGCGGGGGGTTCTTCGCCCGCGCACCTCACGTCGGGGTGGGTAGCGCGACCGTCCGTGTTGGGTGCTTTGTGTTTGGTGCGATCGGGTGGTGGGGAAGTGGGGGCGGGGAGGGTGGGGGGAGGGGCGGGTGGGGGGAGGGGGTGTGGGGGCGAGGGGAGGGATTGGGGGACGGGGAGGGGGTGGGGGGGGTGACAGGAGCGCAGCCGTTAGAGCAGGCGGGCGGCGTAAAACGAGGGGGGGCATGCGGTAAGGGGACGAGTTTAGGTGGGAGGGATGGGAGGGCGGCGACCAAAGGAGAAGGGTGGTGAGTGGGGGTAGTGGGCACCGGGGGGGAGCTGGGTGCGGGGGGCGGGTGGAGTGGGGCATGGGCGGGGGTGTGGCTCATGTAGGAGGACATGTGAGGGAGGAGGGGGGGAGAGTGGGGTGGGGGGGGGGGGGGGGTGGGGCGTGCACGTGTGGGAGGGCGGGGAATGTCAGTCGGGGTAGGGGGGGCGGCTGCAATAAAAGATCGATTTCTGAGGCTAGGAGGGTCAGTGCTGAACGTGGTCAAGTATGTAGTAAGCGGTGCGAGATTCGTAGGGTAGCTCGGGCTGGGAGGCGGTCGTGGGGAGGGGGGCCCGTGGGGGGATGGGGGGGAAGAGACGCCGTTGGAGTAGGAGGGTTGTGAGAGGTCCTAGGGGGGGTCGTTGGCGCCTGACAGTGGGGAGTGACATGTGCGGCGGGTGGGGGGGGCGGGGTGGCCGCGGTTGGGTGGGGGCGTCGGGGGGGTGGGACGTGTAGTCGAGAGGTAGCCGTGCAGGGCGGGGGTGGGTTTAGCGTTGTGTGGAAATTGACCGAGGCCCGTGCGGTGAGAGGAGGAGCTTGAATACTGGTGTGCGCGCAGAAGAGTTGAGGGGTTCGTGGGGCGGATGGGGTGGCAGGGCGCGTCGCCTGGGCGGTGCGGGCGCGGCGGCGCGTACTGAGGGTCCATGGTCGGGGGTGGGGCCTGCGGGTGGGGGGTGGGAGGGGGGGGGACGGGGGGGGGGATGTAGTGGTGGGAGCCCGCCCGCAGAGCGACTTGATGGGTAGCGAGGAAACTGGATGTAGGTGGGGGGGGGGGGTGGACAGGGGGGGGGGATGACGGGGGGTGGGGGAGGGGGTGGGGAAGTGGAGCGGTCGGACGGGTGAAGGGGCGAACCTCGGGGTACGCGGGAGGGCGGTGGGGGGGGGGGTCGGGAGGGGGTAGGGTGGGTGGTGGAGGGGGGGGTGAGGGGGCGTGGTGCGAGGGGGGGGGGGGGGGGGGGGGGGTGTGGGGCGCTATTGAGGGTGAGAGTAGGGTCACTGTTGGCGTGTGCGCTGGCGAGGGGGCTTTGAGCGGGGGGGAGGGGGGCGGGAAGGGGTGTGTGGCCGAATCCCGGGTGCGCGGGCGGGGGGGGCCGGGTAGGGGAGAGACGGGGGGTGCAGAGGGGTGAGGACGAGGGGTGGATCGGGGAGAAGGATTGGGAGGGGAGTGGTGGGGGGGCGTTGGGGGAGATAAAAGCAATATGGGGTGGGGCGGTCGGGTGGGGAAGAGTAGCAGGGCGCGGGTGGTGCGGGTTGGGCGATCCGACAAGGGGGGGTGTTGGTGGGGGGGGTGGGGGGGCGGCGGGTCGGTGGCTACCCGGAGGGGTGTAGGGGGCTGGGCACGGAGCGGGCGGTGAGACGGTGGGCGGGGTCGAGGCTGAGTTGTTGGGGGCGTGGGTGGCGGCCGCCGGGGTAAAACTCGTTCCGCAAAACTGAGTGTGGGATGGGGGTGTGGAAAAATGCGGGGTTGAGGGGGTCGATGGCAAGGTGAGAGGGAGTGGGGAGATTGGGCCCGATTCATTAGGAGTGGCGTGGATGGAGGGTGCTGGGTAGGTGGTACGACGTGTGTGGTGGGGGAGGCGCAAATGGCGGGGGTGGGGGGGCGTCGGGGAAGGGGGGGTGGGCGTGCTGCGGGGGGGGGCGGAGGGTCTTCGTGGTGGGCGGGGGGAAGCGGGGCCCTGGCTTAAAGGGGGAAGGCAACGCGGGTGGGGGGGAGAGGGGCCGGGGGGTTGCTTGGGCTGCGTATGGTGGTTGAGATCGTAGTGGGTGTTCGTGGGGTGCAAGGGGAAGGGGGGGGTAGGCGGGTGGCCGGTTGGTGGGGGGGGGGCGTACAGGGGGGGTGCAGGGAACGGGCGACCGGGTGGGTGGCGGGGGCACGGGGGGATCGGGTGGAGTGGAGCGTTAGCGGGTAGGGGGGGTCGGGTTGGGTGCAGGGGCGCGGGCGTAGAGGTGGGTGGAAGGGGTCGGCTCAGTGCGGAGCAAGGCGGGGCGAGCTGGGGTCACGTGCAGCACCGTACGAGGGTGCGCTGGGAGTGTGGCGGGGAGGGGCGGCCGTGGAGGAGGGGTGGAGGGGGGTGAGAGCGGCACGGGCGCGGATGGCCCACTGGCCTGTGTAAGCGTTAATGAGGGCACGGTCTGGCGAGCAGTGTGTCGCGGAGGGGGGCCGTATTATGTTGTGCGGCGAGGGGCCTTGAGGGCACAAGGAGGAAGAGTGGGGGTTGGTGGGGAGTGTAGTGGCGGGGGGCGGGGGGTCGGGCGGTCGGGCGGGAAGGGGTGGCAGGCGTCGTGGTGTCGGGTTCGAGGTCGGCGGTGTCTCTTTGTTTATTTTGTTTCGTATATATCTTCCTTTCTCATTTTTCCGATCTCCATTTTCGATCTGCCGGTCTGGCGGACCTGCGTCGCTGTCTCACTCGCGGGCAGCTCCGCGTGTTGTGGGGTCGGTGAAGGGGGGTCGACGGCAGGTGTGAG
>JAHWGI010000513.1:0-98512 GCA_029379305.1 Frankliniella fusca | reverse complement strand
CCGTGTGATGAACGGGCGCCGTGTTCATCCCGTTAGTCATTCAAACAGAAAAAAATAAATAAATGAGGGAATGAGAGAGAGGCGAAAAAAAAGGCAAACAAATACTTTTTTTTAAATTTTTTATTTACATACGTATGTCAGTATCAGGATATGAGCTCCTGTCAAAAGCCGTCCGTTTTCCCCCATCAGGGTCTACAGATACGTAGGCATGTGCTATCTGCGTAAGTCTCGGTCTCCGTATGGTTACCGGACGGGGACGGGCGCCACCCTCACCCTCTGACCACAATGTGCGGACGGTCATATCAGTCCTGTGGCACGGTCACAGCAGTCATTTCCGAGGTTTCACTGAATTTCCCTCTTTGTCGCGCGACGTCCCTAAGGGCACGTTTGCGCTTTTGTTATTATCCTTTCAAAAAATCTCCCTCATTGGTGTCGTGTCCACCAGTGTCAACTGCCACCCCCTGTCATCCATGAAGTCTCCCTTCCACGCCGCGGGACCCGCAAAACAGGATGGAAAAGCACTGTTTGGCAAACGCGTGAGCAAGTTGATGCTCCAGTTCTGGTTAGGTTTTACGCTTTATCCCGAAAACCCAATCCACACGCTGGAATATCATTTATTATTTTGTAATAGCTTACGTAGGACTATGCACATGCTTATATTATGCACATGTTTTTACGTAATTTGTAAGAAATCCTGCATGAATGAGTAAGAAATGTAACATACGGTACGCATGTGAATGGACATACGTGAGCTATGTACAAAATAGAACACAATATGTCACTGTTGTATTATGGATTTACATTTTTGGTCGGGCTTTCCTCCTGGCTGCTCGGTTGGTCACTTATTTGTTTTGTTTGTTTTTGCGGTAGATCCCAAACATTGAGAAAACTGTGCCATTACCCACTCCCCCCTATTCCCCCATCTCTTGAACTATCCCCCCTCCCTCCCCCCCCCTCTAAAAAATATATATACCCAAAGTGCGAGAGCCATGCATTGTCTGTGAACGATACCGTGTTTCAGATAAGATTTATAAGCGTGTGAAGAACACGCACGGGTGCACGCACGCGCCCATCTGTGATCAAATAAATAGACAATACCGGCTGAGCCCTGAGCCGGGCTGGTGCAGCGCTGCTGCCCCGCTGCGCCGCTGCTTTGTAAGTGCAATGGCGTGTGTACCGCGCGTCACGCCCTCCTCTCCCCCAGCTCCCCCCTCTCCCTCTCCCCCGGCCGCCGCTGCCGCACCGGTCCCACGGTTGGCAGCGTGCGAATAACACGAGGCTCTGCACTTGCGCCCGCGTTATCGGCAGAGCTGCGTGCGTGCCGCCGACCCGGCGGGAGTGGTCCCGTGACGGTTCGCAGCGCGAGAGGGAGAGAGATGGAGATGGATGAAAATACACAGGAAAAACAAAGGTGCGAATACCTACCTTTAAAAGGCACTAATAAAGTTTAGTGCCTTTGGAAAGGCACTAAATCTTAGTGCCTTTGGAAAGGCACTAAATGAGACCTTTCACACCTTTAGCTGGCTAGTTTCATATGAGTTCCGTACAAGTTTAGTGCCTTTGGAAAGGCACTAAACTTTAGTGCCCCAGGAAAGGCACTAAACCGTGCCCTTGACTTTAGTGCCCCAGGAAAGGTGTTGTTTAGTGCCTTTGTTTTTCCAGTGTAGTAAAAACATAAATGAAAATAAATGGCGGCAGGTTGGAAACTTAAGCGGGCATCGTTTCTGGTCGCTTCGTTGGGCGCTACCGGGCCAGCGCTGTGGCTGTGCTGCGTTCATCATGTACCTGCGCCGTCGGATTCCGAAAGTCGGTTTCGTCCGCGTTGCGTCTCTCTGTCCTTGTCTCACTCATGAGGCGAATCCATGAGGAGCGAGGAAGAGGACACTACAAACCGCTCTCCCGGAATGAGACGGCTGCCGCAGGGCGGCAGGGCCACTAGACCTCGCTGCTGCTCATGACGCGGCGCCCGCGGCCCGCGGCGCGCGGCGGCTACAGTCTCTCACACTCTCACACGGCTCTGCCCCGCTGCTTCGCATTGCCTCCGGCTAGCTGGGATACAAGTCTCCGGCCCGGACTGTCAGCTCTACTTTAAGTTGGGGAATAAATGAGACCGCCGCGCACCCGATCCGATCCGGCCCGGTCCGGCCTGGCCCGGCCCGGCCCTCCGCCATCTGACCGCGCAATTGTTCAGTGTCGGGGTGTTCTACAGGGCAACAGCAGCCTGGCCCTGGCCCTGGTCCCGCCCCAGCTCGCCACTGCCGGCACCCATAGCTTATTCGATCGCAATGTCGAGGGTGTCGAGCTGTCACGAGCCCTGCCCAGCTGGCCCGGCACGTCCTATGGCCCGGGCTGGACGGCTGGACTGTCGGGCAGAGTGGTCATTCAATTCATAAAATTCCCGCTGGAATACCCCGGGCAGCAGGTCAGCGCAGGGGCACGGTGGGCGGCGGGCCGCATGCGGTCACCCCGTTCCGCGCCGCCCGCTTGCGGTCAGCGCCGAGTCGGCCGCCGCCCCGCTGCGCGCCTGTGTGTGGCGGGGTTGCCTATGAGGCTGCTGGCAGGCGCCCGGGTATGCTAAAGCGCATTATCTGCGTCCCCACACCAGCACCAGCGCCGGGCCGGGCGGGGCCGGGCGGGGCCGCTCCCCTCCACTCGATCACTATGGCACCGCCCAGAAGGGGCCACACCAGCCCGGCCCAGCCCAGCCCGACGACACGGTCGGACAAAAAGAAAAGTTACCATGACACTGACACTAGCGGGCTGCTGTCCCCGTATTACCGGTTATACAAAGTTATGAATAACTGCATGCACAATAAATTGCATTCGCGCCTTTTACGAATTGCCTCCGCTTCTTGCTATTCGGGTCTTGGCGTGAGGAATGGTTACACCTCGAACGCGTGACCATGATGTCACGCTGCACGTGGTAGCGGGTGCAGGTGGGTAATGGGTGTCGCCCATACAGCAACCGTAACACCACTAATTTTCAAAAAGCATTGCAGCAGCGGTCGCTCCGTACGCAACGCCCCGCGGGGGAGGGGGGGGGAGGCGTGGGTGGCGCGGGGCGTCACGACAACGTCCACGCGATGATGTATTGCCGGCCGGCCGGGACAAGTGCTTGGCGCGGCACGGCGCCGCCGATGCGATGCGACGAAATGAATGAATTATTCGAAGAGGGATGAATGAGTAGATGGATGGATGCGGACGGATGAATGGAATGGGTACACTTTCGCGCTCCTGGTCCCCGCCGCGCGGCGCCAGACAATGACTATTGCTCTGCCGCTGGTCCGGTCAGGTCCGGCGCTGCCGTCGCTTCTTCTGCTTCTGTCGCCACAGTTTTTTGAATAGTGCTGGTGGAAGCAGAAGGCCGCTCGCAGCACGGCCCGGCCGCGCCCCACCTGCCTGAAGATTTGGACCACTTGTTCTGCAATCTGCGGAAAAGGTTCCGAGCAGCGCGCAGTCTGCTGGCGCAGCCCGGCCCCGGGAGCCCCCCTACCCCTCGCCCGCCACGCCCCGCGCGCCGTGCTGCTCGTCCTCGACCTCGACGCTCCCCTGTGGTGCTGCTTGTGTGCTTGCCCGGTTCCGGTCCTCCGGACCCGGACCCGGCCCGGGCTGAACCGATCGTCGGCCGGCGCGATGGGGGCAGCAGGACTAACCGAACTACCGCTAAAGTGGGGTGCGAGGTCGCAGGGTAAATTTGAATGCATACTATTTGCAGGGGACTTTTGCGCAGAAAGTTATTCCGTCCCCACTCATTTCTCGAATACAGTAGCACAATTTGTCCGTAGTGACGCGGAACAAATACTGAGATTATCGAGAGGGAAACAGCTATAAATTTTGGTGTACGCATTTTCGTAATTTTTTTTTTTTGTGAATTATCGTAAATTTTTCTAAATTTTCTAGAATTTTTAAATTTTTTCTAGATTTTCTTTTTTTTTCTGAATTTTTCTGAATTGTCTTGAATTATGAGGTGTACAAAAAATTCAGAGTTGTTTCTCTCTCGGAGATTTTTCTTATACGTTTACAATATTACATTCAGGAAAATCAGGAGGCATACACAGTGAGCTTCGAGCAGAAAACTTTATTAAAATTAAGAATCACGCATGTAGAACATACTGGATTCGTCAGCAATCACAAACTATTTGTGGAGAAGCCCAGCAGTGAAAGTCGGAGCTTTTCTCTAGCGTAAGCAGCGTAAGGTTGCGGTAACCGTGCGAGGTCGCTCACGATCCTCCTCCCCCGCCCAGATCCTGGTCATGGTCTTGGCCGGGGCCGGGGCCGGGCCGCCGAACGGAAGGCATGGCTGGCCTGGCGTTGCGCCGCCGGCGCGGCGACGACGCCGAACTGAACCAGAACGCAAAACTGATGAATAATAATCTTGGGACGATAATCTTCTACTCCCCTCCCAGCATTTCCACCCGCTCTCTTGCTCCGGTTTGTACCCCCCCTCCCCCTTCCTTTCCTCTCCTCCATTTTTTTTTTTTTTGCCTCCGCCTTTTTGCCTTCTGGGCTGGGCCATCTTTCAGTATTTTATTTATTGCGCATGGATGAATTTTCAGCTCTCTCGCTTTGTCGGCCTCGTCTCGTCTCTCTCCCTGGAACCCCCTCCCTCCTGGCTCATTCTTGTTGGCGGGGCGGTGTTCTCTCTCCCCCAGCAGTCCACTTCCCCCATCTCCTCCTAGTCTTCTATTTCCTTCTTCTTCCATTTTTTTATTTTTTTATTTTTACTTTAAATCTAAGATCTCAGTGAATGCGACTGAGGCAGACGTCGACAGTGACAGTTTTGTGTCGGAATGAAGGACGTCCGACCGTCCACCAGAGCTTGCCGGACCGTTCCGGACCCTCCCGGCCGGAGGCGATTGCATTGTTTGGGGGACTTTATTAAATTTGTATCGATTTGCATTATTGGGTGGGTCGCGCTATCCTCGCGCCCTGCCATGCCCTCCCTGCCCTGCCTTGCCCTGCCTTGCCCTGCCCTGCCCTGCCCCGCCCCGCTCCACTCCACCCCTCTCTACCGCTCCCCGACCTCCTTTCAACGGCGTTTTAATAAAGAGGACAGCCGTCTTCATCTCTATCTGTGATGGCCATTTAGTTATTGACACAGGACTGTGGCAAAGGCGGGGCCGTTTATCGCTAATGTAAACCCATAGTCTTCCTCAAAGTAAGTGAGTTCCTCCAAGTTTTCCCATTTCCCTTAAAAAAAAGTTAGACATTGTTTTTATTGCACTCTTAATCCCAGTGTAAGAGAATCTGTGCCCTTATGTTGTGGACGGCTGAAAACGTTTTTATTGCTTGCTTTGACATGTTTGTCTTCCTCCGCCGGCTCTGAACGCCCAAGGTGTTGACTGGATGGTTCAGAAAGCCATCCAACCATCTGGATTATTAGCATCTCAACCATCTGCCTGCAGCTAGCTAGCACCCACGTCGACCCCCTCCGCCTCACGGACGGTCTGCCTGCGCGTCTCGAACAAAGTTTATCACAAAATTCGAATACAACGTTGTTGTGACAATAACTGGCATGCACAGGTCTCTAGCGGTCGGCCGCCGCTCCTAATTTTAACATACGCGATGGTGTTCCCAAAAGCGCTAAAGCCTTCCCTCACGACTGCACAAGTTTCGACAACAAGTAAAAGTTTTAATTTAATTACTTTTGGATTTGGTGGTACTGCGGGGGTTGCGGGTTTAAGGAGCTGCGGTAAGGCTCGGAAGGCGAAAAGGAACGCCACTGTAAAGCGGCGTAGTGCGACGATTAGCAAACGCAAAACGTTGTTGCTTATCGGAGAGTGAGAGTGAGAGAGATAGACAGAGATATAGATAGATAGAAATTGAAATTTGAAATTGAAATATTTATTTAAAGACAACATACAAAGAGGCTGAAAAGCAGTATGCAGTATGCTGTCCGCTCTCAAAATATGAAAATAATAATTATGAGAGAGAGACATTGAAAACTGTAAATGTTTATTTAGGTTTCGTTACAAAAGGGCCATAATGATGGGCGCCACGAGAGAGAGAAAGGTGAGAGAGAGAGAGAGAGAGAGAGAGAGAGAGAGAGAGAGAGAGAGAGAGAGAGAGAGAGAGAAAGAGAGAGAGAGAGAGAGAGAGAGAGAGAGAGAGAGAGAGAGAGAGAGAGACAGAGAGAGATGATTTACTTAAAAACTAGTAAAGTCAAAGTTTAAGAATTCATCAGTACTGTAAAATACATTTTCAATCAAAAATTGATGCAGTTTAGAACAGAATTTCTTCTCCGGTAATTCCCTCATGGTTTGTGGAAGACAGTTGAACATACAGGGTCCTTGATACAATATGTCTTGTTGACATTTCCCAAGATTTTTTTTGGTATATTAATATTGTTTTTAGATCTAGTATTATGACTATGAATAGTATTATTACATTTGAATAATTGAGGATTTTTTTTTACATATTTAAGTTGTTCAAAAATAAATAAGGCTGGCAATGTAAGAATTTTAAGATTTTTAAAATATGGTCGACAGCTAGAGAGAGAGAGAGAGAGAGAGAGAGAGAGAGAGAGAGAGAGAGAGAGAGAGAGAGAGAGAGAGAGAGAGAGAGAGAGAGAGAGAGAGAGAGAGAGAGAGAGAGAGAGAGAGATGGCAGAAATAGAAGGCTTTCACGAAGGCATCTGATCAGTGTGTTCTTGTCGTGCATGTAGCCCTGAAAATAGTCATCTGGTATCAAACCGCATCCCCAAATATCTTGCACGCCATCAAGTCGTGGTGTGGTGAGGTGAGAGGTGAGTTAGATCACAGATTGATCTAAGTCGTTCACGCTCGACCTTGACTGATGTATCGCATAAATGTCGTGCGTCAGTTTTCCCAATGAGCGCGACGCTACAGAGGAGCCGTGGCGCCCGCCTACACCTGTGCCTGCGGTGCAGTATAACCAGAGCGCGGGCCGGGGCGGGGCTGGCGCCCGAACTGGCCACAGCCGTGTTTGTCGTGCACTCTCACACGCTGCCCTCCAGCGCTTGTCCAAACGCATTATGCGGCTCGCCCCGCCTCGTCCCTCGTCCAGGGGACTGGGACTGGGGTGCCCTGCCCCGCCCTGCCCCGCCCTGCCCCGCCCTGCCCCGCCCTGCCCCGCACTGTCCTGCCCCTTCCGCGAGTGGAGCCCACTTGAAGCACACTTGGCCTTGGGCTCCCCTCCGCGGTCGGCTGTGTGGCGGCTCACTGCTCCCCTGTCTGCTTGCATCCGAGGGGTCCTTCACAATAAATTCAAGCGTACACCAATTTTTCTGATTTATTTCTATTTATTTTAGTAATTTTCCTTGATTTTTACTGATTTCTTAAGTGATTGTTTTTGATTTGTTTTCCTGATTTTTTCTTGATTTTTTTTCTGATTTGTTTCCTGATTTTATTTTATGGTGAAGTCTGATTTTTTTGAGTAAAGGACTGTGTTACCAGAAAAGTAGGCAAAAAGTACCCCAAACACAGCGGAGGAAAGCGGGCTGCATCCGCACCTGCCTGCTAGGCAAAATCTGTACACTGGTGCGTTTATGTTGCCTAGTAGGCAGGCGCGCATGCAGCCCACTTAATTTACTCCGGTGTGTTTGAGCGACTTTTTGCCTACTTTTCTGGCAACACTGGTGAAGGACCCCTCGCTTGAATCTCCACCTGCGGGATGGGCTCTCATCTCGGCTTTCATTATCCCTGCCCTGCCGCCGGCCCCGCCCGCATCAACCTGCTTCGCCATATTGACGACTCACACCACACTCGCAGAGAAGCGTGTATAGTTTAATGTCGTTTTCGGTACAATTTGGCGCCCAAATCAGCCTCAAAAGAAGAACTTGAGTGTTCGATTCGAGCGGGAAGTGGGAACGGTTTGATGACAAATTAGTGTTATTCATTTGATTCCAAATACTCAATTACAGCGGTACTTATTGAAACCGTAGAGTGTTTTGCTTTCGATTCCAATACAATGCGCCGCTGACAGTATTACGCTCAAAGTATGCTCTTTTCTGGGAGCGAAGCATTTTCTCTACAGGGCAAACAATTTTTAAAAATGCGTTGAGCACATACTATGTTCCAAAAACGGTCCACGCGGTCCACCCACCGTGTCTTTCATGTACGCCGTGACCGTACGTAATAACGGGTATGAGCACTAAGCGATTAAGTGGTATTTCGAACTCTCCCATAACATGTTTTGCAAGGCTATACGGTCTTCACCCTGCTGCACCAAAAGTAAGGTCGGCTAAATTACGGCGCAGCACACTGTATATACGTAGACGTTTGCCGTGAGCCCCAGTGCCCCTAAAGGCGTCCGGCTCGTCCTCGACGCCGCCACGGCGCCGCCCTCCCGCTCGTTGTCCTTGACGTCCGCGCCTGTTCGTCCTCCAGTCTGAGAACTCCTCGTTCTCGGACGCCGACCCTTAGCTGTCCTTGATGAGGGCTGTTCGTCTCCTCCTCACCCGCCGCAGGAGCGAAGTAATGCTGCGTTTACACTTTGGCCGCGGCGCTTAGGCCTCTTGGCGCCCGCCTCGCCTCGCCTCGCCACTTCATCTCCTGTTCGCAGCTGCTCCCCCGCACGGTGCGGCCCGTGGAACAACACGAGCCGATGTGATAACCGCACGCGCCCGCCTTAACCGACTTACCTTCCCATCCCAAACCGCCCCGCCCCCTCCTTGCCCACCGCGCCTCGCCGACCTGCCCCACTAGGTCCTCGTCGTGCTCCCAGAGGCCCCTCCGCCCCCCACTCCTGCTGCCGCCAAGGTAGGCGGCGTGAGGTCCGCCGGCCTGCCGTCTGATTCCGAAGATCGCTCTCGCGCCTCCGTCTTTGTCGCACTCATGAGGTCCTGGCACCTCCAACATAGCGCACCGTGATTGGTGCGACAAGGACGAAGGTATGAGAGCGATCTCCTGAATCAGACGGCTGGCCGGTCAGCCCCCCCCCCCCCCCTTTTTCTCTTTCCCCCGTTCTGTCCGCCGCAGCGGTCGTGACGCATAGGGACCCAATCGACCGAACACCGCCGCCGCTGCTGAGAAAAAGTCAAACGAGGGACTCATCGTGCTGAACTGAGGCATGTCGAAAGTTTTTGACGCCCTCGCGGCGATGCGCGCGAAATTATTGCTGTGACTGCGGCAAAGAGGGATTGGCCAACGTGGCGTGGCGTGGCGCGGCGGTGGCCGGGCTCTCATTCAGACGACTCGAATAGGGCTCTCCCGTCCCGTCCGGCGGCAGGGTTGGCCCGGCCCGCCACCACCGGCACTGCACTGCACCGCGGAGTCTGATGATCTTTGCGCTTATGATTGGGTCACGCTACGCCACGCCACGCCACGCCACGCTCGTAGGTCGGGCCAGGTCACGCCACGCCACCTCTACACTGGACTACACGCCGCATCACGCCGCGCCACCCACAGATCTGGAGGTTTTGATCTCATTTTAATAGAACACTGGGGCCGCCACGTGTCATGACACTGACCTTTGCATGTTTCTGCTACTTTGTTTTCTGCTGCAACCCGTCTATCAGCTGCTGTGCGTCTGCAGGCGTCTGCCGGTGCTGCAGCTGCGTGCTCAGTGTATGGCCCCGCGGTCGGAATTGTACAGATCGGAGTTTGCAAATGAGACGTTCCTCACAACCATGACTTAGCCGTATTTTTTCAATCAGCGAGCTCATATTTTTTTAAATTGTCACTTCAGTTACCCCAGCAGCACTGTTGGTTACGGTCCGTGTCACTATAAGCTACAGTGAACCATTGTGAATCACTGTGGTATTATTTACTGAAGCTTGAAGTGAAAATTATCGATGCTGCAGATTTATTTACACTGAAATTCACCCGCGGGGGCCTCCACTCCTCATTTAGAGGAACACCGGATTGCCGAGATTGCCGGATTGCTAGCGTAAAGTTTAGGATTCTTTAGCATCGAACGCCTGTAAACAGGCAAAATGCTCTACCTTGCTCCTGTATGTAGGCAAAAAGCTTGACTGTGATGGTAGTTTCTTAAAGATTGCCGTCGGATTGCTGTTGGATTGCCGGGATGAGGAACACCGGATTGCCGGAGTGAAGGCCCCCTCGAATTCACCGCACACTATAAATCTTCTACAAATAATTTTTTCAGATGACAATAAGGATTCTGTGCAACCGTAATATACAGAAAATTTCCTTGTTTTACAATTTGTTTTCTTTGTATTACAAAGAATATTTGGCTTTGTATTACG
Source organism: Frankliniella fusca (assembly GCA_029379305.1). Taxonomy (NCBI): domain Eukaryota; kingdom Metazoa; phylum Arthropoda; class Insecta; order Thysanoptera; family Thripidae; genus Frankliniella; species Frankliniella fusca. The sequence goes on along the minus strand of JAHWGI010000513.1, from coordinate 88,344 downwards.
GTTGCACATAATTCTTTGTAATTCAAGAATTTTTTTTGCTAGAATTTAAGAGTGTATAACTGCTCTGTTACAACTTTGTTATAAAGCGTATACGCGGTGAGCACAGCGTACAGGCGACACCAGTTCAGGTACATCAGAGCATTATTTCCAAAGAGAGGAGCTGCGCGCGGGCAATGCCGTCGGAAAGGCAATAAGCAAACAGGAGGCCGGAGGGGGGGGGGGGGGGCTGGCAGGGGATTCGTATAACAGCAATGCACGCGGAATAAGAGGGCGTGGCGGGGCGTGGCGCGGGGCCCGGCATGATGTGTGCCGTAGTGGGGCGGGGGGCGGGCCACCCCTTACCTTCATCTCCTCCCCGTTCAATGTCACTGCGGAACCAGTCCTCTCCCCTCTTCTTCGTCCTTCCTGCGGTCCGGTCAGTCGGGCTGGAATGAATTTGTCGTTATCGCCCGCTCCGCCCCACCCCGCCCCTCCCCCACCCCTAGACTGTCCTCGGGCCCTCGCGGACGCGCTGATGATGGACGGATTTTACTTTCGCACTTCCTCTTTCGTGGACGCTGCTAGCTGCGTCTTCGGCAGGCCACGAGGTTGAGCAGGCTGCGGCCCTATCCGCGACAAATCTTCAATGAGAACTGGAAGACTGAAGTCAAAAATTTGCAGCGTAACTGTTCAACCTGCTCTCCTATGTAGCATATTCTTGCAGATTTTGACTATAAAAGATGCCGCAGCAATAGGCAGCATTCACTTGGAAGAATTTCGTTAGACAGAGAGATTCCAACAATTTTGATGGGCAAGGAACAACCAAATTCTCAATCAAAATGCTGTTGGTCGCCTTCAACTTGAAGGGGTAGCAATAGAGCTGCGGGGCGGGCTGGGCGGGGCCGGGTGGGGCCGGGTGGGGCCGGGTGGGGTGCCCGAGGGAGCCGCACTGGTACCTCGCAGCCTTACTCTCGCCTGGAGGGGCAGGGCAGATCGCCGCGGTGGTGGTCCAGCCCTGGCCGCCCCACCCCGCCCCGCCCCGCCTCGACCCGCCAGGCCGCCCCCGCTCTGCTATTGCCCGATATAAAACCTAGCTGGGCCGGCCGCCGACTCACAGTTGTTGCCGTTCGGCCGACACTCTCCCTCCATCGCAAGACAATGGAGCCGGCACACCTGGTGCGTCTACTCGTATACGACCTGCGGGGGACATTTCAGGGTAGTGGTGGGCGCGCGCGTGTGTGTGAGTGTGTGCGTGTGTGTGTGTGAGTGTGAGTGTGTGAGTGTGCGCGCGCGTGTATGCGTGTGCGCCCGCTAATGTCCGACTGCACCAAGGAAAGCGTGATGCTTAATAATTTCAAAGGCCTTTGTACTTGCTCAAATCAACACAGTTTTGTTCTCAAGTCGTTCCTCTTCGCGCGCGCTCGACTGAAAATTCATAACGTTCTTGTTTCGGAGCTGAATTTGGCAAGTATTGCGCTCCAAATTGCTCTTCAATCGATGTTAAAGTACACGCTTTTCTGGGTGTCTGGTTGGTGAATAGGCAGGTGCAATAAAGGGATGTGTAGGTGAGTAACAAAGTTTGCTCCCCTGGCTCACTCTAACGTAAGCGTACAATGCTTTTCGGTATCTTCAGTATAGAGTGAGGGGAAATAATCTCGCTTCTTTTAGAAGGTACATCTGAATCTTGCATTTGCAGTGTTCAAATGTTTCTTGCAGAGTACGCGTGTTTTGTCGAAAAGCGCACAATGGGGCTCACGCATTGCTTACGCTGCGAGTGTGTGTGGCACTGCAACCTTTTTCTCTCACGTTCAGAATGTATGAAGCTAATTTGATGCAATTCCATTAATAGTCACTCTTAATTACGCTGCGCATCGGCACATCGCTACATCGCTGCTGCTGGCGCATGGCGCGTGCTGGCGCGCGAGGGTACAGGGCAGCCGGTGAGAAACTACTGTATCCACTGCCAGTCCTATAAACTCCCGTTTCGAATGCATTTGTTGTCTCAGAAAAATTATTGATCAATGAAATGAGACTAAATTTGGTTTTGAAAGCACTGGCAAAAAAAGTTAGAAAGTCGTCCAGCAAGAAAATAGGAACTATATAGGCCCGCGGCGGATTCGCACACCCGCAGTAAAGCCATACAATATGTTACAATATGTTACAACTTTTTCAAAAGTTGTCTGACATAATTGAAAATGTCTGTCCACTATCAAAACGATTTGTTTCAGTTTAATTTTCGTCTACTTTCCGGGTGACGCCCCCGCGTATGGAACGCTTCCTACATCTATCTCCTCCTAGGATAGGCGGTCTTTTCTTGTTGTAACGGAACGTTCCTCATTGATCTCGGTAACCTGACGCCTCGTTCCTGACATACTCATGAGAGTAAATACAATAAAGTCGTAAGGGCTCGCTCTCGCAAACAAGATGTAGTTCCATATTTCTTCTTAACCATTTAACATCTCGTGATCGTGCGGTGGCTATCGGTTCGTCCGGGTCTACTAGAAGCCTGAACTTTCTCCGCAACCTTAACCTTAGCGGACAAAAAAGAAGTGTCTTACGGGACTAAGTGGTGTACAATAAAACTGTCACTACACGGAACGCGTCTGGGGAAGGTGCAGTGGGGGACCGTGCTGCCTCCATTTGCCCTGCTTCATGACGTGCCCACCGCCGTTCCTCAGGTGCTGGTCGTCCTGGCGGCCGTGTTCGCTGCGGAAGCCGTGCCGCAGTTCGGCGGCCCGCTGCCCCCGCCCGGGTCCCCGGGCGCGCCGCCCGGTCCGCCGGGGCCCCCGGGCCCCCCACCGCTCCCCGGCGGGCCCTTCCAGCAGGGCCCAGGCCCGTTCCAGCAGGGACCGGGCCCCTTCCAGCCCGGGCCCTTCCAGCAGCCCGGGCCCTTCGTGCCCATCGTCCAGCAGAGCTTCGACCAGGCCCCTGACGGCTCGTACCGCTGGAGGTAAGCTGCAGCCCACGTGGCGAGGAGAGGAGCACGCAAATCAAAGCCGCATGGCACGATGACCTCCTCGAAAATAAAAAAATAAAAATTAGGGTTTTACCGAGGAGGGGGGGGGGGGGGAAACAACTCTGAAATTTTTGAACAACTCGGAATTCAGAATAAAATCAGAAAAATTCAGGAAAAATTCAGGAAAAATCAGAAAAATTCAGACAAAATTAGGAAATTACGCCAAAATTCACAACAGTTCACTAGAATGTAGGTGATTTTCAAGCTAATATTCACAAAATTCAATACACATCCACAAAAATTCCCGGAAATTCACAAAAATTCACATAAGTTGTGCGCAAAAATTCAGAGTTGTTTCCCCCTTGGGTTTTACCGTGCGTGGAAGTGTGAGGGCCTAATTAGTGAGAGTCCTCTAGTTCTAGATGCTCCCGCGAGGAAAAGCGAGGAAGCAGGTGTGAGTTTTCCTCTCCGTCTGAAATATCGTCGGGTGACCCTCCCCTGCTCCCCCATTCCTTTTCCCCAGTTGAATAAAACATGTTCCGCCGAGCGGTGCTGCGCGGCGCGTAGACGACAGCGGAACTCTCCTCTCCCGTGTCATTAGTCCTCCGAGGATTCCTCGCTAATTCGCTCTTCATTTGTTTCGTTCTGCTTTAATTGTCGACAAACGGAGACTTACTGGTTCCCATTCTTTCACTGGTCCTCTCTCTCTCCCTCTCTTCACTCAGTAACCCTCACCCCCACCCCCGGCGAGCTTTATCCACCCTACTCAGGTGGAAAATGGGGGTAGTTCTCGCTGCGGCGGTAATAATCGCCCCTATGCAGTCGGCCATGCGCTGAGGTTAAAACTCTCGCTTTGCTCCCCCCTCCCTAAAGAAAGAACCTCTATTTTGACGCTTCAATCTTACTAGGTTTTAGATCTGTTCGATCAAAAACAGCGGGTGGAAACGGCCGGGCTGCGGCGGGGGCTATGCGCGAGCCCTCGGGAGCGCGCCAAGCCAGCGTTCAAATCGGGTGCGCAACCCATGTCGGATCAGGATTTTGAAGTAAATGACGACTGAGCAGAGTACAACCATGATATTTGTGTATAGCAAAGAAAGGAAATAGACTGGGGAGCACGCTAGTACCGATGCATTGAACTTGGTTTCGATTTTGGTTACTTATTCTAAAAATGTGTAGTCTACGGACCGGGTCCCGGAAGCGTATCGGTTCAGAATACAAGTGAAAAGACCTATAATTCTTTGTCGTAGGTGTATACATCATTCGGCACGAACTTTTGTAGTAAAACAGGCTAATGCATAGCGTGTTTGGTTTTTCGTTATGTGTCCTCTGGTAAGAATGCCGATAAAACAAAGTCAACGGGCTAGAACCGTCCAGGTTAGGTTATGTGCACTCTACTCGATTTTTATACAACTTGACGGCCAAGTTTACAAAATCGGGCGACGCTATGCAGAGGTAAAATTTTCGCTCTATCGCCCCGTCGATAGGGTTTTGCAGTGTACTGATCCGATTTCTTAATCTCGACTTTACAAGTAAGCTATCCTGAAAACCACCCGCTTCACGTCTCCAACTGTACACAGTTTTGTGAAAGAAGTCGGGCACGAATCACAAAACGACGCACAGAAAAAGAAAGAGCGATTTTTTCACCGTGCATTAGTCACTTACCTGTAACCGTCCGCCAAATCCACAGTTAACACAAATTTAATTAAACAGTCGGAAGTAGCTCGGCAGCCGACCAAGCAGCCGACGCGGCCGGTTCACCGGGATTCTTGACATCTGAAGGATATTTAATTTGTGTTAATTGCTTATGTGGCCTATGGTTTCAGGTAAGTGACTAGTGCACGGTAAAAGATTCGCTCTTTCTTTTTCTGTGCGTTGTTTTGTGATACGTGCCCGACTTCTTTCACAAAACTGTGTACAGTTGGAGACGTGAAGCGGGTGGTTCACTGGTAAAACTAAGGCGTAACCTTACGCCCTTTCTCAAGCGTACTGTGATTACGCTTGAGAAAGGGCGTAATAGGTCCATCAGCTCCAATTTGCCCTATCTAAATGTATGGGAGAAATTCTGTCCTACGCCTTATTTCAAGTGTAACCTCTTCAAGCGTAACTGTACGCCTTTTTCAAGCATACAGTTACGCCTTAGTTTTACCAGTGTTTTCAGGATAGCTTACTTGTAAAGTCGAGATTAAGAAATCGGATCAGTACACTGCAAAACCCTATCGACGGGGCGATAGAGCGAAAATTTTACCTCTGCATAGCGTCGCCCGATTTTGTAAACTTGGCCGTCAAGTTGTATAAAAATCGAGTAGAGTGCACATAACCTAACCTGGACGGTTCTAGCCCGTTGACTTTGTTTTATCGGCATTCTTACCAGAGGACACATAACGAAAAACCAAACACGCTATGCATTAGCCTGTTTTACTACAAAAGTTCGTGCCGAATGATGTATACACCTACGACAAAGAATTATAGGTCTTTTCACTTGTATTCTGAACCGATACGCTTCCGGGACCCGGTCCGTAGACTACACATTTTTAGAATAAGTAACCAAAATCGAAACCAAGTTCAATGCATCGGTACTAGCGTGCTCCCCAGTCTATTTCCTTTCTTTGCTATACACAAATATCATGGTTGTACTCTGCTCAGTCGTCATTTACTTCAAAATCCTGATCCGACTTGGGTTGCGCACCCGATTTGAACGCTGGCTTGGCGCGCTCCCGAGGGCTCGCGCATAGCCCCCGCCGCAGCCCGGCCGTTTCCACCCGCTGTCAAAAATAAGCTGAACGGCTCAGAAATATCAACAGATAAGCGGTTTTGCCACTGACTCGTCTCATCAGCCGGCCGAGTCTCGGCCAGCCCTCCCCTCCGTACCTCGCGTACTGCTCTATAACTACTATCGCGTTATACCGTGACAATGAATGCAATCATTTACTTCTGATTTGGATTTGAAGAACTTTATTATTCCTACGGCTGCCGCCTCGTGGCCGTGGCGTTGCCCTGCCGCGCACGGCTCGCGGTGCGACGTGACTTGTCGATCAATTATAGGTTTTCCATCCACTGGGGGGGTGGGTCTCTCAGCTACCAGCCCGGCGCTGACGTCTTAATGCTTGTGGCGGCGGCAATTGACGCCTGCTCGCTCGCTCGCTCTCCCTTTTCAATTCGACTACACCTCCCTCTCGGGAAACGCTTTGCCAAAAGAATACGTTTGCAGTGAGGTCGCGGCGGCACCGGGCTATAGGTCGGGCCGGGGCGAGACGTTCGGAGCGCGAGGTCAGGTCGTCGCGGACGAATTTTTCTTTCTGTAGTTCTTGGCGGTTAGGGCGAGGTCACCGGGGCGGCGCGGGGCTGGAGGCCAATGCCCTCTATGACGGCTCGGGGCATGTGCAAGAGGGAAGGAGGCCGGTAGTAGATGGGTCTGAGAAGCGATTGCACCGCGGAACTATGTAAAGACGTCACACCGACTCCGTAAAACCAGCGCGTGCTCGACAATTCTCTTAACACAAGGCGCCTGTGAAAGTGAGGGTAGGCAACCAGCTCGGCAGATGTGCATAGCTCTCTCACAGATTGCCTACCTCGCCCCTTGTGCTTGATGACTTGCACGTCAATTTGAGTCCAGTACTTGTCACCCCTCTTAAACTCCGTAGAACTACCTCGTCTAAAATGCCGGAAGGCGTGCGAGCCGTTTTCTGCCAGTCAGCATACCGAGGGTCAACATGGACCGAACATGGACGTGGCGTAGAAGGAAGGCTGCCGTTAATTTTTCACCGGGTGAAAGAAATTTCGCGTAGGCACATCGCCTCTCCTCTCATACCTCTCCCCGCCCCGCTCCTCTCCGACAACCACCATCAGTCTGAGGCATTCGCCGCCCTTTGTGAGCCGGGCGGGGCCGGGCCGGACTAGGGGGGGGGGGGGGGCTGCGCCGGGCTGCGGTGTCTGCCAAGGCGCGGTTGCGGGATAGGAAGGGGGTTATTTCTGAGCCCCCCTCGCCCTTTCCCTCTCCTTTGCTCCCGCAGCCGCAGCGGCTCATCCCTCACCTGCTGTCTGCATTATAATCTTGTAATAGTTTCGACCAGCGCTGTGATAGGGCTATACCTCTAGCAGCAGGGGGTGAGGTGGGAGTGCTCTGGGGCGGGGAGGGCGAGGCCCGTGGAACTTCATTCGTATTCAGCCCACCTGCACTCGCCACCCTCCTGTCGTCCGCTCCATCTGCTTGTCTGGGGCGGGGCGGGGCTGGGTGGTCGGCAGGTGGACGACAAGGACGACACGATACCTCCCCGCTCCTCCCCGCCCCACCCCGCCCCGCCGCGCCCCGCCCTGCCGTGTTCCGTACCGAACAAGACTGGCATCCCGAAGCACGAGTGAGAAAACGAAACACAGAAGAGCGTATAGAGTGCGGGCGGCGGGTTTGGAATGGGAGGGAGCGGGGTGGACAAGGGCGCTCTGCATGCGCTCGGCGGCACGGCATGTTGGCATAGTTAGCGCTGATTGAAGCAGGGAACAGGATCAACACAGGGGACAATTAAAAAGGAAAATGGAAAAAAACTAGAAAAACGACGATGTCAACATGTCGTTAATTTTAGACAATGTTGCCTATTTTTCCGTTGTTTCCCTGCCAACAGGCCGCTAAAACAAAATATCTAACTGCTGCTAGTTCAACAAATAATAGAGTGAAAGAACACAAGTTCACTGGCGGTGTGCCTTCGCCTCTGCCGTGAACCAGCGACAAGCCGAGGCGGAGATTGTTTTGCTGTGGCCGATCCGCCCCGCCCCGCCCCGCCTCAGCGCCCCATCTCGTGGGCCTCAGAGTGGCGTCGGCGAGCGAGGTGGGGCTGGTGGGCATGATTCCTCCCCGGTCATACATCACTGTGGCCGCGGGGCAAAACGGCCGTTGCAAGGTAGGCAGGTGTGAAGAATGGCGTCGTTTACCGGGACTTAGGCTGCGCAAAAAGTATATACGCATTGCGTGTTTCACAGCCCGTTTTTAGTAATATTAAATCTGTTGTTTGAAACAATGGTCTTCATTGACTTTTACTGCACAATCTCGGGGGGAAAAGGAAAAAAATACAAAATTTACGGATGCTTACGGAAAGCTAAAGGTGAGTGTGATTTGATGCAAATTCTTGTAATTCAATTTGATTGTGATTTCTATAGAAGTGACGCCATGCTTAGGCACTCTCATCCACATCCACATCCCCCTCTCTATGTTTTCTTTTTTTTTATTGTAGCTCGTGGACTGATGACTTTTGTCGTGAATGTTAACAGGGTAATCACCTGCCCGCTCCGATCCAACCGTTCCACGCTAACCGTTTGATAAATGGGCAGCATCGCACCTTTTAATCATGTCCTAATTTATAAGTCCACTAGGAGGTTCCGCCATTTTCATTTATCAGGGCTTCCATTATGCTATCCTCGCTCCCCCTGTACTACCCTCTACCTCTACCATTCTCCTCCTCCCCTCATTGTCGGCTCCGTCTATTTCTCTCACAAATAGTTTGCGTTTACAAAACGCCTAGCGTACCGAGGGCGAATAATTTTAGACCAGCAGGGAAAGGGTGCGCCGGTATCAGGGCAGGAAGAGAGAGTGAGAGAGAGGGGGGGGAGACAAAAAGAGAGAGGGAGGAGAGAGGCGAGAGGGGAAGAACAGGAAGTCTGACAAAAAAATACACCGCAGCGGGGGCTGCGGCGGTCCGCGCTGATACTGTCGGTCGACTAGACGAATAGCGCTTGCCCCTCAGCGGACGGAGCGGAGCGTTTGCAATGAGGCACGGTGAGGCACAGCGCGGCCGCGAGGCGAGGGCCAGGCGGGTCAGGCAGAATTGAGACGTGCCGAGCTGAGCTGAGCAGCGCCGACATATTTCATTTTTCGGGGGTCCGCGATGGCGCGGCTAACCTTGTGGCGCACCGCAATAAATCCCTGAATAAATTGACAAACACGAGGGCATCCAGTGGACTTTTCTTATCACGACCCGACCAGTGCAAACTTCAGGTAATGTACGCAAAACGCTGAGGAAGCTGGGTGTCACAGCTCTTCGAGAGGGGATCAAAGAGAGGGGGGAAGCTGCATCTCTAGTAGCCCCGCTATCCTGCTGTGCACATACCTTCCTTCGTGCGGTAACCACAGGGCATCACCGGGTCCCATCAGGTACCACCAGGTATCTAACGTGTTCGGGCAAAGACGGTCGAGGGTCTCATCTTCACCCCTATCGTCGTTGCTTGCGTTGTGCGCTCGGAACTCCCCCCCCCCTCCCACTTGCTTCGTTTAGTCAGTCCTCATTTATTTCCTTTATGCGGAGAAGATTTGCACTTGGCGAATCCTGTGAACGTCAGAAAATATCCCTCTAGGATAAGAAGAAAAAATATTGGGGGGCAAACCCAAGGTGGGTAAGCACACAAGAGGTCGGTGGTGGTCAGAGTGGGGGTAGGGGTGGTATTTTGTTTACCCAAAACACAAAAAGTGAATGCGGTGCGTGCGGGTCTCACTGAGGGCCTCCGCTCTCCTCCACCCCGCCTGTCAGCGCTCGCTCAGACCTTCATCATCGCCTCATAATAAAATGATCCGGTCGGGGGACCAGAGCGGCTCCAGCGCCTTGCAAGCCTCCCTCCCTGCCCCCTCCCCCTCCCCCACCCACTTGCACGGCGACCCCCACACGACCCTGGAGGGCCTGGGGGGCCTGCGCTCCCCTTTACCCCCCGCGCCAGTAAATCTGCCTGCCTCCGCTTCAGAGCCCAGCGGAACACTAACCCCTTCCCTCCCGCCCCCGCCACGCTCCCACCATGAGAGAAGGGCGCCCTTCTCTCATGCTGCCACCCTGCGGTGGTCCCCGTGTCTCAAATCGAAGCGATCAGCCAGCCCGACACCCCCATACCCCGGCACCTGCCGCACGTGGGAGGTTTATTAATTCTGGGCCCTGAAGCGTCCATCTCCTCGGCACGTCTGTGCTTTTCGTTTCCGGGGCGGTCTGCTTTCCATGTCAATAGACTCCTTTGACCGTCGCAGATTCCGCTCGGCCCCTAATATCTCTCTCCCTCAAACTCACCCTCGCTGCCTCTCTCTCTCTCTCTCTCTCTCTCTCTCTCTCTCTCTCTCTCTCTCTCTCTCTCTCTCTCCCTCTCTCTCCCTCTCTCTCCCTCTCCCCCTCCCTCTCTCTCCCTCTCTCTCCCTCTCTCTCTCCCTCTCCCTCTCTCACCTTGGCGTGCGTGTTGCAGCTACCAGTCGGCGGACGGCAGCGCGCAGGAGGCCACGGGCACCGTCACCAACCCCGGCAGCCCGGCGCAGTCGCTGTCCGTGCAGGGCTCGTACCAGTACCAGAGCCCTGAGGGCCCCGTGCAGGTCGCCTACGTGGCGGACGACTACGGCTACCAGCCCACCGGCAACGTGGTGCACCCGGCCATCCAGCGCGCCGTGGCGTACCAGGTGGCGCTGGCGCGCGCCGAGCCGCCCGGCCTGTACAACGAGGCCGGCTTCCCCGTCGGGCCGGTGCCGCCGGGGCCGGGGCCGGTGCCGCAGGCGGGGCCGCTGGGTCCACTTCCGCCGCCCGGGCCCCCGGGGCCCATCCGCCGCCGGTGAGATGCTCCCCTGACGCGGAGCTAGCATCTTCCGCGAGGACGACGACAGCCTCGGCCGCCAGGATGACCCGGCATGGGCGCAAGCTGGGTGCAGCCATCCGGTCCGCACGCCGGGCAGGACAGGCAGAGTGACGGCCCGCCGCAGTGCGCATGCGCAGCGCCGCGCGCCGCCAGGAGGAATTAAAATTTAAACACACCACCGAGTCCGCCTAAAAATATCTGCACTCTCCTCTCCCGCTATGGTCTCCTCTCCTCGCCTTTGACCTTTCTCACTCTCCTCCTCCTCTTCCTCCTCCTCTCACTTCCCGCTTCATCCCTGGTTGCCTCTCCTCTTTCATCTGGTCATTAAGGCCTGCCCCCCCACCACCACCACCACCGCATCCCTGTTCCGACCTTACGCAGACGCGGGCCTCCCGTCCCAGCCTGCGGTGACACTCTCTCACTCGCCCACGCATGAAACACCCTTCCTCGACCGATCGGTCTTGCACTGACGTTCGGGTTGGGGTCTCGCCCCCACCCCTTTCCCCTTTTGGGTCGAGCGAATAGGTAGCAGACCAGCACACGCAAGCACGCAGGCGCTGGCCGGGGTGCCTCCAGACAGCACAGCCGTGAGGGCGTTAGTCCGTGGAGTCTGCTCTTGCGTCAGTTTGGTTTGGTCGAGATGAGACCCACCTGTTACACCTCCCACTATAACACGCAAATAGTCTCCGTCCAACCGCAACCCCACATCGGTCTACGGGTCTGGGCAGTCGGGAGTGCTACAAACTTCTAAAGGGCAGGCGTAACCAGTTATTGAAGTTGTCACTGCCCCTGTGTGTCAAAAAGCTTATGAATATTTTTAAAAAAAATCATCAAGAAAACGTAGAATTTGGAGTATTTTTCTGCTTTTCCTGAGGTGCGGCCGTCATGGTTGACTTTGTCGAAAGGAAGGTTCCAGGGGCGTTCAAATTTTCCTCCTGGTTGACTGGCCTCGTCCGAAAGGCGATGGTCCCAAACGTATTCGGCCTCCTCTCTCCCCACCCCCCAATCCTCTCCTACCACACCACGCCTCTGGCAGCGCAGCTTATGAAACCAGCCCCCCGCATAAATGTTCGCAAATCGGTTCATCCCGGGGGCCCCGTGTGCCTGGCTGCAGTGCGGGCTGGGCGGCAGCCGCAGCGAGCTCGGTGTGATCGAACCACTTATTTTTGCTGGGACAGATAGTAGTGGGGAAGGGGTTGGGGGAGCGGCCAACGTGGTTTTCCTAAAAATAAAGGGAGAATATTACAGTTTTTCTTTTTCGTCTAGAAAAATGACTCCGGTCTCACCGTTTCACGTTTTCAAACTCCGGGTAAAAGTAACATATCAAAAACATTTTTTTGAATGATTTTTTTTTCCCATACTTAAGCCTTTCGTTTCAGCCAAGGGGCGGCCAACTCATGTATTTCTGTGTACACTTGCCTTATATTTCTTGTATTTCTAATGTATTTTTCGGTATTTTTCTCGTATTTTTGTTGAGAATTTTATGTATTTCGGTGTATTGTAGAGTATTTCCTGGTATTTTTAGTGTATTTCTAGAAATACACAAGTATTTCTGTGTACACGTATTTTTCGAGTTGGCCGCCCCTCGGTTTCAGCTGCATCTACTTTCGCACTTCACCCCTTTCCCTTGGTAAATACGCTGTCACAAAAATGCGAGGCGCACGGCACAGCGACCCCGACACTGTGAACTCGGCGCCCCGCTCCGTCAGAACCTGGTCCAGCCCGTAGGATACTCAACCAATTTCCGGGTCCCTTCAATCTGCCGTCGTGCCCCTCCCCTCCAGCAGGCTGGCACCCGAGACCTGTCCTGTCCTGTCCGGCTCCGGGCCGGGCGCGCTCCGGGGCGGGGGGTGGCCTTCGAGTGTGCCGGAATAGCCTCCCCCCCCCCCCTCTTCCGAGGATGTGGTACGGTTAGGCAAATGCGACGGGCTGGGCGGGGGAGGAGAGCAGTCGGAGCAAACGTAAACTGATTACGTCTCTGTCATGAATAAGTGGCACAGGCGGGGTGGGGCGGTGCAAGGCTGCAGGGCGGCGCAGCCCTGCCTTGTGTCTTCTCCGGCCTAACCTAAACAGACCGAATCTAATCGCACTGATCTGACCTGCCCTGGCCAACACTCATCATCCCCCGCCCGCAACCCCAAAAAGAATATACAGAGACGGAACAGAAATGCGTGCGTTCGTGGCGGGGCTAAGTTGATTTCCTTTCTCGTTGCTGTACACAGAGAACTTTGTTCTACCGTACATGATCTCATCTTCCTATAAATATACTGAGGCCCATTTCCTTTTTTTAAAATTCTTACTCAAATACGGTTTGGTTATGGTGCTGCCGTAGTTTTTTGGGGGCACGGCCGACGGTCTTGGCCGTCACGCCATTGCCGAGAACAAATGCTTTGTGGCGAGGCTTCCCTTCAGACAGGGCGAGGGAAGAGGAGGTCCTAAGGCGAGCTTGTGTGTCCGACCTGATGAACTGCAGCCCTGGGAGGGAATTAACCGTGGAGTCCTGGAGGAGTCCAATCTACAAGCAAGATGAGGCGAGGGGGGGTCTCAGCGGGCCGCAGGGCCACACTGCGCTCCAAGCGCCACTCTACGCAATCGGCTTTTTTCTCCCGCTGATAAAACAGCATTGGTGTTATACAGAGCTCTACTTGTTCTTGTGTTGGCAATGATTTCAGTTGGGAGTCTTATGAGCAAATTTATTTAAAAGGTGACAGGGTTGGATTTCATCTCTCCGATTTGGCTGATTTTTGGTGGGAGTTTCAGTGCCCTAGAGGGATGCAAAAAGCCGGAGTATTAGGTCCGGCAAAAATTTACTGTCCAAACTGTAGCCATTTTTCCTATTTTTTTGGGTTTTTCGACTTGAATTTGGGTATTTTGCACTATGCCTAGGTTTTTCCCACCAGGTGACCGGGGATAGGTAATTCTGACGATAGAGCGTCAGTTACGTACGTACGCACGCACGTCAGTTTTTCGAAAGGTCGTTTCTGATCGGTAAATGATGGTGTATTATATATTTTTTAGAAACGGCGGAGTACTGACATTAATATAAATATAAAATATTAGTATAATACACTGTTATTCAACTACTGTGACGTCACGTTCTTTTTCATGTGGAATGTGTCACATTGTTTAAAATTTAGTGTCACATTCTTTTCCATGTGAATCGGTCAGAATATGCGGGCTAAATTTTATTGTCGTATTCAAAAGAATGTGACATTAATATTAAAAGGAATGTGACAGTTTTCACATGAAAAAGAATGTGACGTTACAGTAATTGAATAACTGTGTACTTTGACATAAAATCGAATCTCGCCTATCGCGTAGCTTCCAGAGTAGGTTTTTTTTCAGGGCGGTGTGCGCAGGTAGCGCATGTTTGATTTCATTGTATTTGTTTGTTGATTTGTATTTATTAAATTTTGCTGCATTCTGTTTATCATGGAGAAACGTAACAATCTCCTCAGGGCCATGCTGTTGATGAATATTTCGAACGAAAATGAGGAAGAAGAAGATAGTAGTCGTGCTGCGGCAGTCGAAAGTATGTGAGAGGCTAAGGCTACTGCCACCAATATTTGTAAAATATTGCAACATTAAAGTCTGTACTCCGCCGTTTCTAAAAATATATAATACACCATCATTTACCGATCAGAAACGACCTTTCGAAAAACTGACGTGCGTGCGTGCGTACGTACGTAACTGACGCTCTATTTTTGATACTCCCTAGAGGACCTCTAGGCAACCCAGCGCGCACACCCCCTTACAGGTCCTCCAAGGGGCTAAAGCTGAAGTTTATCGCATCGCGTTGTTCACACAGAGTGGCCCTGGATGGCAAAAGACATTACTAGTGTAATACTAGGGTGAAATACAACCACACGGGATCAAAAAGTAAAAAAAAAAAAAAACAACCTGAAATTTTGTTTTTTGTCTAACTTTGCGACCTTGCCATTTCTAAACGGTTCGTCCTAAAAATATGCGCGGGTGCTCATTGGATTCCTTGGTACATTTCGTAAAGTTAGGTACCACGAAAAGCCTCACAGACGATTTGTTGACCGTTTCCCCAAGATTTGGGACTTTTTAGGTAATTTTTGGCAGTTTTTGGCCAATATTTCCGAAAGTATGGGTCGTAGGTCAAATCCGAGACCAGATTTGGATTCCTTGGATCCCTTTACGTCGGAATTATCTATCCCCGGTTACCTGGTGGGAAAAACCTAGGCATAGTGCAAAATACCCAAATTCAAGTCGAAAAACCTTAAAAAAAGGAAAAATGGCTACAGTTTGGACAGTAAATTTTTGCCGGACCTAATACTCCGGCTTTTTGCATCCCTCTAGGGCACTGAAACTCCCACCAAAAATCAGCCAAATCGGAGAGATGAAATCCAACCCTGTCACCTTTTAAATAAATTTGCTCTATATGTTTCTCCTGCACACTCACTGTTAAAGGCTTACGAAGCATTTCCTTCGTAAGCTTACTAAGAAATCGATTGCTTTGTATTACGAAGTACCTCTTTGTAACTTACGAAGCACCACGCTTCGTAATACAAATAAGCAATGGTTCGTATTACAAAGCACTGCTTTGTAGCTTACCAAGTCGATTCTTTGTAATGCGATAGCTCTGTTTTCTTTGCAACTTACAAAGGAAATCCTTCGTAACACGAAGCAATACTTCGTAGTCTTTTAATAGTGCACTCTAAATGGCCGTGGCCTTTATTGTTACTAGCTCGATTCAGTTTTATGCTGCTGCTAGTCACAAAAAGTAGCAAGTTACATTTTGTAACTGAGGAACAAAAACAATATTGCATCTAGCTAAAACGTGCCCGCAAAGGGCCAAAACTTAGTAAGAAAAAAATCCATGGTCAATTAGAGTGTTAGTGACGCTGTACTTTTGATGTGAATGTGTACGTTAAATCAGATATTGTGGGCAGAATGATGCAGTTAGATTTATACTTCCGCAAGGATTGGTTCGTTTTTGTGCTCAAATTTATACAAGCGAAATTCTGTATACAAACGATCAAACGAGAAGTAATCGCACATTTCGCGTGTTGCATATTTCGGTAGGAGAGCACACGTCTCCTATCTCAAACCGTGCGCGTGTCGTGTTGGAGGGTAGTACTCAGACTCCAGGTTTTCTCCACAGAGCACTCCAACTATTTCTAATATCCCGCTGTGCGCGCCGAGCCGGGCCGCACCAGGCCGCGCTGGCGCCTGCTGGGTAGGCCACCCCTCACACGCGCTACGCTGCAGTGTGGCCCGCTGGCCCGGGGGTCTGCTCGCCATCGCGTCGATGGGAGAGCCTAGCCGAGCCGGTGGCGCACGGTTAACTCGGCCACGAAGATAGTTCCAAGTTGTAGCGTGCGGCAAACGTAGGCCTACATTTGAGCGAAAAGGAGCTGCTGGAGGGGGAAGATAACACGAACAGAACGGACAGACAATCCGAGAGGCCCTGGCTCTATGCTATGGAGGCAAAGACGAACAAAGGTTACACTGAACCCAATCCTATTCAGTGAATCCCGGACAATGCCTCACCGCCGCGCCGCTCGGTTCAGCTGCTGGTTGCGTAGCCAATATTCCCAACGAAAACCGCAAAAGTGGGAGCTATGCTCGGAATCTGGTTTTCACCTCCGCTAATTATCATCAAACGACAAGGAAGTAAAACTCCCCTGTATGTCATTCATTATGCGGTGCTGCAGCACACACGCACCCTCTCTTTTCTCATACAACGTGGGGGCAGAGAGGGAAGGGAATTGAACGGGAATCCAAAGTCCACTCTCTCCTGCCCCGCGTGCCGCCCCCCCCCCCCCCTCCATGGCCCTGGGCTTTCCATCCATACACATTTAGGGGCACAAGTACAAGTGTGCTCTTCATCTCTCTCACTCTCTCTTTTTCTCTCTTTCTCTCTCTTTCTCTCTCTTTGTCCCCCCCCCCCCTCCCCCCGGTCTCGCTGTTGGCTCCCCCTGTGATGCCATCACGCTCGTGTCGCGTCTGTCCAGCGCTGTTGCCGAAATAAAATTGCCAAAGTGATGATCGAGAGGTTTGAAAAGAGATAAAGAGCCAGTTAGGGTCGAGGGTCGGAGCCCAAGCCACATATTCTCCAGCTCCAGCCCCCCTTCCCCCTCCTCCTTTTCCACTCTCTCTGTCCTCTTTATGACTGACGCGGTCTGACCCCCCACCGCGCTCACCCCGTACCCCTCCTCGCTTTTTCATCCAGTAGCCTTTGATGCTCCATATGTCCGGCTGGAGCCCAGCGAGGGGAAGGGTGGCGACCATCCCCGGAGCTGATGACGCCCTACCCACTGTTAAAAAAAGACAAAAAAGAAAGAAAGAAAAAACTCCGGAAAAAGTGCGTCCTGTTAATTCCAGTATCGCCCGTGATTAAAGATTACGGTCTGATCCACACTGGTCGTGCTGTAACAGTAGAAATACGTCTTAAAGTTCAACGTAACTCTGACCAGCGAGCCAAGTAAAGTAGGGTACAAACATTTACGGTTTTGACGGTACGGAAAAGATGCGGTTCCGCCCGTAGTTCGAACCCCAAATAATAGATACGGCACTTCAAACAGTGCCCTGCTACCGCATTCCTAGCGTAAGAAAAAACGAGGGGGAATTCACATCCGTAATAAACTGTACCGGGTGTTTCTTTGAATGCGTAACAGTGTTATTGCCGGATTGCATACTCATCAGTGCTGCAGGGGTCAGGGCGCCTTACGGGCGAATGGGGTAGGCAAACCCGCAACACTGTTACGCATTCAAAGAAACACCCGGTACATCTGATCTATGTATTACTCGGTAATATCCGTTAAGTAGTACTGATAAACGCAAAAAAATATGTCGTTCAGTGATTGAATCTTATGCGTAATACCGATGTAATTCAGGTATTCAGTCTAGCTGATATATTTCTTTTTATGAATTTTGCATTCGCCTCAGATTTGTTTGATAAAGAAGTTTTCTTCATCTTCTATTTTAAGTCGTTCAGAAACGAATGTGAATGCATGGTGGTGGGCCTGTCAAATAAATCGTTATCATGTGAACCTTTGATGACACTCGTCTGCGGCCCGCATCTCTTCCTTATTGGACAACATGCTGTACCCTGCCGCGGCTCCAGCCAGGCTCCAGCTCCAGCACGGGCTCCAGCACGGGCTCCAGCGCCTCGAGGCCCCAGAGCGGGGCGGAGCTGTGACGCCGCGGGGCCCGGTCCCGCAGCAGATAATGGTGTGCTGTTTGTCTGCGGCGGCGCGGGCCGGGCCGGGCCGGGCCTGGCCTGGCGGTTCGCTCCAGCTGCAGCGATTATTTTGAAATTATCCTGCGGCCGCGTGTGGTGTACTCCTCGCGGGCCTCTTCTCGCCTCTGTCACCTCCTCTTTTTTCCTTCTTTGCAGTCTCTCTTGGCGAACAGAGAAACATGAAGAAGGCTCTCGAAATATTTGTTGTCTCTTCTAGGTTGTAGTGCAGTAGTACGTCGGAGCCTTGGTCGGAGCCCTTATCTATTTTCATACGCATCTTTTTTTTTTTTACCTTCGCAAGTCTCTCCGTCGGGTTCTCGTCCACGAGTCCTCAGCGGGAGCGAACCACAAGAGCTAAATTTCAGACCGGCACCCAACCATTACGCGCCGAAACTCGGCAATGTACCTGGCTGTTGAGCGCTGCGCCGGCCCACTCAGGTACTGTCGTAGTGTTCGCCGTTTCCAGAACTCTCTTTCTGATAAGTCAAGGCCACAGAGCTATCAATGAGTAAGAAAAATATCAACAGACAGACAAAGTTACCAAATCCTCTTATCTTTTTATTATTATTTTTTTAGAATATAAGACCAACATGATGCTGAACGTTGCCGCGTCGGTTGGATTGCGCTTAAACCTTCCGTTCGTTTCTTGTCCCCTCCAGCTCCGCCAGGGTTTAAAGCGGATCAATAGGCTTCCCGTTCCCCGCCCCAGTCCAGTCCTCTCCGCGACAAACTTCTCTCTCTCTCTCTCTCTCTCTCTCTCTCTCTCTCTCTCTCTCTCTCTCTCTCTCTCTCTCTCTCTCTCTCTCTCTCTCTCTCTCTCTCTCTCCCTCCCTCCCTCCCTCCCTCCCTCCCTCCCTCCCTCCCTCCCTCTTCCCCTTTTCATCTCTCTCACCCCCTGCCCGCTCCCGCGGGGATAGCGAATACGTTCTATTAGCGCCATTAATCAGTCCAGTCTGTACCCCTGTACCGCTGCGGGTCCTGAAGGACGCGCCCCGGCCAGGCCTGACCTGGGACCGCCTGGGACCGCCAGACACGCCGCCGCGCTTGCTCATTCCGCGACATTATACTTTTTTTCTCTTCCATGAAGCTATATGTTTCTTGATCCAACTAAACCTTGACACTTTTTAACGCGGGCTCCTATAATGGCACGGCGTCGTCTTGTGTGAATAACAGCAGCACGGTAAATCTCTGCATACTGAGATCAGCAGACAATGAGACACGACAGGGCTGCGTGAACAAGGGGAAGGGGGAGAACGGATTAGCTATAACACAGTGTTTCCTGTGAACACCGATCAGGAGCCTTTATGACTTCCGCCGCGCTTCCTGCCCGGAATGTCAGCGGAGTCCGTCGATTCATGAGCGGACGATAATTTACGCGCACGCACCACCGACGTATTGTTTGCTGTTCCTCGCTTGTTCGCTCCTCTTGCAATTTGACGTTATCGATAAGAAGGACCCGGGCTGGAGGAGCAGGCCGCGTGGTTACTCGCTGGAGCAGCAGACCACCTCGAATGACGCACCGAGATGTGCGCGGCTCGGGCTGTGATTGGCAGCGCTCGTCTCGTCTCGTCCGTATAAAAGGCGCGCGGTCGGGGCGCGGCGCAGCACCGCGCAGCACATCACGGCGGACGCAAAGCAAGCAGCAGAATGAGCAGGACAAGTAGTGTGAGTACCGGACCGCTGTCGATAACGCACCGAGGGAGAATCAACTCTCAATTTTGGTGTACACATTTGATGAATTTTTATAGAATTTTTGTCAATTTTCACTTAAACTTTACCATTTTTCCCCTTTTTCTAAATTTTTCTGAAAATTTTCCTGAACTAGAAAAGTTTCAGGGTTCTTTTCTCTTGACACAGCACGCTACGTTACGCAGTGCATCGTTACCGGGAATAGACTTGCAAACTCTCTGCGAGACGAGAACCATTCTACCGTATACTCATTGTGAAGGTCCAGTTTCTTCATGCTTATGGCGCGCTCGAGCGTGTGTCCAAGTGTTCCGGAAGCGCTTCGACGACATCTGCACCGTATAAATTTGTCAGTAACTGTGAGGCTGGTGCTGCCCGCAGGTGGTACTCCTCGTTCTCTTGGCGGTGGCGCTCGCGGCCCCGGCGGCGCGCGCCCAGCTGGTGTACTCTACGCCGTACGCCTACAGCACGTACTACTCCACGCCATACACGGCCGCGGCGACGCCGTACGTGGCGTACACCACGCCGTACGTGTACACCACGCCGTACGTCGTCAGCCCGTACGCCTACCTGTATCGCTAGAGTTCGGAGGGGCACGAATAACCCCCGTGATTGTGTCAATGAACTGTGTGTGTGTAAATTTTTTAAAAAATATATATATATGAAATATGTGTCATAATCTTTTCAATTATTTTCCCGCTTATATTCAACGAATTATTCGCAGTGTTCCAAGGAAGAATAGAAATTCATTAAAGAAAAATAGACAGTTTCAAGTTTTATCCTAGCTAGATTTTGGACGTTCTCTGTCATAATGAAACAAATATTAATGATTTAATGAAAAAACTTATCTCTTAAAGAGAATCTCAAAACACAAGAGCCTTGGTAATTAATCTGCTTTTGGCGCATTTCTTTTTTTTGCGTGGGGGGGGGGGGGTGGCATTTGATTTTGCAATTATGCTCTGCGTTCTTTTATTAGCCAAGAACTTTTTCAAAGCAATTCGAGCGGCAAGATAAAGGTGTATATACACTGACAATATCGGAGAGGTACCTTGAATTTTTCAAGAAGGTGTTTTTTATTTTTCCATTTTTCGTTATCCGAAGGATTATATAAAGTATTTTCTTTGAATTCCCGTCTTTGTCTTTCTATGAAAAGGGTGGTCTTCAAACGTTGTTTTCACATCCACTCGCGCTTCGTTTTAAATGGCATTCTGCTCACAATTTCCAGAATACCTTTGGAAAGGTGGGACATCTCAGTGCGATAACAAGCTAAGGGCTGCTGTCAGGCCGGGGGTGCTGAAGCGAGAGCGCTGTAAGCAAGTCAAATAATTAAAACATCCAGGGAGGGTGGAACTGGGCCTAAGAACTCCCAGAGGACGGCTTGCATTTATCTCTCCCTTTGCATAAAAAAGGAATGAAAACTAAGAAGATGTATCTTCCCCTTTGCATGACAATGAAAGGAAAACTAAGTAATTGTAAAGTTTAGCGCTAGAATTAAATGCAAAGTCAGACTCCCGCTTTATAGCAATCGCTTTGACAGAATCTCAATTCAATGTTAATGTTGCAATGTATTAGCAATACGGAAGGTCAATCGTTCAAGTGTCATTTAGGCAGTTCTAGTAGGAACCGATGAAGCAGTAGGTGCCCAATCCAATAAATATTGCCTTATTTTTTTCGTTGTCGTCTGGAGATTTTTAATTTAATGAAATCTGTAGTATCCATTTTACCGGCATCGTATTGAGCTACCGAGTTTTCAACAATAGTCGTCAACTACGGTGACAAATTTCATTCCATACGAAGGTTCAGTGAAAAGTAGATGTCCGTCTAATATTTGCTGCAAAGAGAAGGGGGGGGGGGGGGGGTGCTGTCGTGTGAAACAAGCGTTCGGAGGGCGTGTCTGCATGCGTTTCTGTTCCGTGTGGCTGTAATGGCGTGATTTACCGTATGTGGGGAATATATAATAGAGAGAGAGGGAAGGGATACGCTGTGTGTGTGTGTGTGTGGGGGGGGGGGGGGGTTGTGAAAGACCACCGAGTGTCTGTTGGTCAAATGAGTGCGTGAGTTCGTTCGACACTACTAAATCAAAGCCCTGTGTGAAATGTCACTTTTTGTGAGACAATAACAAACTTGCATATTGCTGTTTGGTTCAGGAAAATATCTCTTCCCTAGCCTTGCTGGGTGCCGCTGCCAGGATTGCTGCCCAGGCCTAAGCCCAACTCTAAACCCAGCTCGCGCGACGCCTACTGGCAACGAATCGAACTTGTAAAAGGGTATTCCGCTAGAGTAGAACAGTAACCTAAAGAAGAACTGCACGACGACCGGGTCGCTCAGCCAAATGAGCGAACAGGAGACAGGAGAAGCGCCGGGCGTGAATTTCTTCATATGAGGCTTCGGTTTCAGTTTAGCGGAATACCCAGCTATTCATAAAATAAAGCGAAAGCAAGGCGCCAAGGCAACACCAACTTACTTGCACATACGCTGAGGGCGGGTGAGTAGTGCAAGTGAGATAAGAGGTTCCGAAAGAACGCGCCCCTGCATGCATGCGACAACCAAGGGCGCAGTGGTAGAAGCAGGGAGGGCGGTGCGGCGGGGGCGGCGGAGGGTGAGTCGGGGCGGGGCGGGCCGAGGCGAGGCGAGGCGAGCGGGCCTGAGTCTGCGACTGGCAGCCGCGGCGGACGGACCGAGGGAGCGAGGCGCACGCCGCACGGCACGCCGCACCGGGCCGCACCGGCACACCGCCGCGCGTGGCGGCGGAGCGTAGTGGCGGAGCGTAGAGGAGAGGAGAGGCCGCCGGAGCGTGGGGGCGGAGCTTTGGAGCTTTGTGGCGGAGCGTACAGGAGGAGCGTACAGGAGGAGCGTACAGGCGGAGCGCGCAGCCACCCTGACCCTACCCGCACGAGGGACTCGAGGGAGCCGAGCAGCAGCGCGCCGCACTGCCCGGAGCCCCGGAGGTCACCACCACCATCACCACCACCACCACCACCACCAGGGCGGCTAGGCAGCCCCCGGGCCGGGCCAGGGCGAGCAGGCCGCCGCCTTGCACCGCCCCCCGTCGTCGGCCAGCCTCCTCCTCCCCCGTCCCTGGTCCCGGCGCGTCGTCCACACACACCATGCGTGGCCAGGGGCGGGCGGACCACAGCGCGGAGGCGTGGGCCAGCGAGGTGGGATGAGGCGGGCCGCAGGCCGCCGGGGGCAGCGCCCCGCGGGAACGTCCGTGCCTGCCCGGGCCCGGGCCCGGCCCAACAGCTGCACGGAACAACATCATACCCTCCTCCTCCTCCTCCTCCTCGGACCGACGCGGGAGGCCCCGGTACAGGTAAGGGGCAGCCTCGGCCTGCCAGGACACCGCGTGCCCCGCCGCTTCCCCGCGGCGTGGCAGCGCGCCAGCAGGGCGCTCGCACTGGTCGCACCCTCGCCGTCAGCGGTCGCGTCGCGCCGCGCCAGGTCGGCCCGCGCCGCGAGACGGCCTCAACAGGAGCCCTGTTGTTCAAGACATTCGCGAGGCCACAGGGCCGCGGGGCTTTTGTCCGCCGATGACCCCGCGTATCTGAGCAAAAGCTTTGTAGATTCTTACAGCATTAATAGGGTATTCCGCTAGTGGGAGTGGGGAACAGGAACCTAAAGGAGAAGAGTATGACCACCGGCTCTGTTTCCTGCTCCCGAAATCTGACTGGTCAACGCTCATGTCACTTTCACCGTTATCCAATGAGCGCACAGGAGGAAAGAGAAGCAGCGGGCGTGGTTTTCTTCGCAAGGTTCCGGTTTCAGTTTAGCGGAATACCCTATTTGATATTGTAAAGCATTGCTTTAAAATGGCAAAGCAAAAGCTTCACAATCTGCAAAATGCGTTTGCGTCGAAAGCTGCAAAGCAACGCTTCACAATCCACAAAGCATTCCAATGCCATTCAGGGAACTAGCTTTATACTTAAGTATGCGCGTATATTTAATTTTGTTTAGCCCCGTCCTTCTATTGCGTTTTTTCTTCCGTATTGCCCTCGTAAACGTGTACACAGGCATGCGCAAAGTGTCGGAGGGTTGACTACTATCTTTCCTCCATACCAAACCGTCCCGCGCTGGTTTCCACCCGGCTGAGTCGCGCACACTACTGTACTGTACCAGAAAATAAAAATTCCTCCCTAGAACGTACGATGTTGTGTGCTGTGTTACCTTTGTGCTGAGCGACATATTGCTGTTTGTTGCGAGAAAACAAAGCCAAACATCGCAAGGGCCGGCGGCGGGCAGGGGCCGCAGGGCGGGGTGGGACGAGGCGGGGCGGGGCGGGGCGGGGCGGCTACCAGCGGGGCCAGCGGCGAGGCGAGCGGCCGGGCCGGGCCCCAGACGAGACGCTCTGCCCCTTCCCCCCCCCCCCCCCCAACCTCCACCTCCGCGCCGCCATGCTGCTCCACTTCGCTCAAATTTAATAACGGCGTTGTACGGAATTGGAAGTGACCCGCGCTAACCTACACAATACACGAGAATGAACGCCGCGCGCGCAAATTGTCATTAATTTTGCAACCGCGCTGGGGCGTGATGTCGGAGCGGAGCAGGCGGAGGCGGGCTGGGGCGGATAGGACGGGTAGCCGTGGCGCGGCCCGCGCGCCTGCGCCAGAGTAGGTGCGGGGCGCGGGGCGGCAGCAGGTGACACCGCCTTTCGTCGCCCGCTCCCGCCCTTCACTCCTCCCAATCACGACCTTCCATTTTTAGGTATATTTATCTTCATTTTCCAAACTGATGAAAAAAACAAAAATAATACGAAGAATTGACTATGACGCATGACGACAGCAAACCAATGATCACGACATTAGACCTGGCGAATACGTAACAGTGTTGCCGTCGGTAATCCAAGGGGCCACGAGCCACGATTCCTTACGGCTGGAGCGGGGATAGGCAAACTCGCACACTTCGTGTCACTAGCGCACGCAGCTCGTGAATCTGATATTCTTGTCCTCTCTGTTTCTTGGTCGTCTTTTCATGCACTTGTAAGTCTTAATTTAATGCCCATTTTCGCTTGTAAAAAAGAAACGGACGTACCCGCGTCCTTGGGGATTTTGGTGGGGGGACCGGTGTCACTTGATGGCTATAGGCAACCCGTCCTACAATCTGTTTAAATTTGGGCACAAGGCGTAGGCCCTTAGGTCATTTGTAGCCAGGCATTATCCAGTTGCAGTCCAGTGCCTTCCCCTGTCCTCAGTGGCCAGCCGGACTGCCGGATACGCGCATGATCGCTGAACGTAACGAGAGGCGACCAACTCGTGTATTTTTGTGTTCACTTACTTTGTGTTTTCTCGTGTATTTTTACGTATTTCTCTTGTATTTTTGATAAGTATTTTGATAAATTACTCAGTATTCTAATATAATTCCTTGTAGTTTTCGTGTATTTCTTGTATTTTCTCAGAAATACACGTGTTTTTTTCTGTGTACACGATTTTTTTTGAGTTGACCGCCCCACTACGCGCCGTTTCCACAGTTTGCCAGAGGTGCACGCCACGCCTAACTGCTGTACGTGTCTGTGCGACGACAGCACACACCTCTGACGTTTCAGTGACAGCACACCTTCTTCCGAAAATATGAATGTGACAGGAGGACGTCAAGGGAGTGCCGTCATCGCTCCGTAGACACACAAGGTGTTCCAGACAACATGCAACAGTACGCCTGGACGGGCCTGTCTACAGGAGGGGCCACGGCGCGGCAGTGCCGTACAGCAGGAGCGAGCAGGCAACAAACTCGTCGCTACTGCCACGTGCTCTGAAGGGCGCCTCGGCTTACAGTCACTGAGCATCCCAATTTATCAGTGTAGCCGACGGGGATGGGCGCTCCACGGGGGTGCTGGGCTGGGGAGGGCAACTGTTGCAGGGAGCGCGGCGTGACTGCCTGCCTGCCTGCCCCGCCCTTTGAGCTTTTGGTTTGTGCTTGTTCCACCCGCGCCCTGGTCCCTCAGCTCCGCCTCCGAGACCTGGTGCCTCAGCACTGCGACGCGATTGCATTCGAAGCGGGGCGGGGCGGGGCAGCGTGGGCGCGTCGCGTCGTTAGGCGCAGCGCCACGCAGACTACAATGCTTCAGGTCAGAACTGCTGTTATTGAACAAATACTGTTTGCCCCACTTTCTACCCCCCCCCCCCCCTCCCCGCAGCGCGCCTCGCTATCCTCTGCTGCCGCTATTTCGCGGAACGCCTCTCCCGTGCCGCCCCGCGCCGCCCCGTCTCGGCACGCCTTTACGGCTCGTCATTTCCGTCTCAAACTACGCGACGGGGTGGGGGAGGGTGCTGTGCTGACTTCCACCTTGATGTGCGCGCTGCTGTGACACCCATAATATCCTCTTTAAAAAAAGAGAGAAAAACTTTTTCGATGCGAGGGCTCATATATGCACCACGGCTCGTCCAGAATAAGGATCTCGCCAGACAATTTCCATTCTCACTGCAAATTTAAAAGCGATGTGATAGTGACATTTCTCGCCCCCCATTACCCTCAGTGGGCGACGTCGTTCTGCCTCGCTCCCTTGAGAGCATGAACACTTGGCAAACAGAATTTGACTCCGCCAGTTAGAGTGCTCTTTTCTCTGAGGAGATGGTGACTTTGTACAACGCCTCCGGCAGTTGCGGTCGAGGCGGGGTGTCGTTCACGGGCAGCAACACGACTGTCGCACCTCGCGTCGCACGCCGAATCCTCGCGCGCCCTGCGGCCTGCCCCGCCCCGCCCGAGAGCTTCCCCTGCTGTGTGGTGCTCTCCCTTTAACAACCGGATGTTATACGTCTCCGCCGGTAAGAAATTGTGATGGGTGGAGAAAGGAGCCCTCCTGAGGGGGTTGAGGCGGGGGCGTGGGCGGGGAGCCTCATCTGTCGCTCACGCCGCCGGCCGCTCCGGGACGAGCACCGGGAGCGCTAGCAGCGCGCCTAGTGGTTCAGGGAGGCGCCGCGGCGCGGTCCTGCCCCTCCGCCCCGCCCATCTCTGCCCCCCCCCCTACCCCCCACTCCACCCTTGCCTCCACCGCCCAATTTCCCAATTTTCTCCACCACACTCTGTCTCCCCTACCCCCCTCCCTGCTCTTGCGCCCCGCTCCGGTAGCGCTGAGCCCTGCAGCGTCTCCTATCGCTGCTTCGGTTGTTAATGAAAGCAAGGAAAAAGAAGAGGTTAGGCCGTATTTTGCCGAACGGCGGAGAGGGAGGGCCGACAATTTATTTCTTGCCCTAGTTTATGCCGGCATTTGGCCCTTTCAGTGTTAGGTATTTACAAAAGTAGAATTTCGGCCTCCCCTACCAATGAATGCCAAAATTTATCTTTAAAAGCAAAAGTCAAAATGCTGGCACTTAAAGTGACCACGGCGTTTTAGTGTGCGCTGAGCCAGCGGCGGCAGAAAAAGCTCAGAGAATTACCTTTGCGATCAGCCTCACCTCACGTGCATGCTCGAGTTGACCACGCACGCACCGCCACCGCTGCACGCAACGCAACTTCACGGCGCCCCGCCGCCTACCAGCCCACTCCACCCTGCACTACCCCGCCGCGCCCCCGCCTCACTCCGCCGCACTTGCCTTGCATGTCGTGTCCCTCCCTCGGCACCTCTCCAACCGCCCCCGCTCCACCTCTCTTCGTACTTAAAGAATAAAGCGCAAATCGATGATTGTGAAATAAATACTGGAGGGGGGGGGGGCAGAAAGCTTCGCCTCGCCGAGTCGTCCAGCTGTCCCAACAACCGAGCGGAGCCTCTGCTTTTTCCAATCGCAGAAAAATAATCCAAATACCGTCGATGTTTACGGTGGTGCTCGTTGTGTGGCCCCGCGATAACCCGTCATCGTCGTCCTGCGCGCCAGCAGGGAGTGTCTCGCCCCGAGCCTCACTGTACCGCGGGATGTGTGCGTGTGTGTGCGCGCGCTCGCGCATTACACCGCCACTCACTCCCCTCTTTCTCCCTCCCCCCCCCCTCTCTGTCTCTCTCCCGTTTACTTTATTTTTATTTTTTGCTGCGTCTGAGCCCCGGCGGGAATTGCTTCGGACCTCTGTATATGGAGCCTCATCCTCCCTGGCTCGCCCCGCACCCGCACCCCATGACCGGAGCGGGTTTGCGAAGCCGATCACAGTAGCAGTCTCTCCAAGAAACCGCGCTTGTGTTCTGGTCCGTCCGGGTCCGTCCGGGTCCGTCCCACTGCGCTGGACCGTACTAGGCGGCGCACCAGATGGAACACGGGACACATCTAAACCAAGTGCTCACGTAGGGGCTGGGTCGGGCTGGGTGAGGTGCGAGCCGCACAGGACTTCTCCGAACCCAAACCCAAGCTCCTCGTTCAAACTGCAAAATCTTACCCTTAATCGGGTAGTACCCCCCTATGCAGTTCGTTCGCCTGCGCCGGGTTCGCTTCCGTCCGCTGGGCAGCGGCCCGGGCCCGGCTCGCGCGCGGTTTGTGCAAGCACTGCTCTTCGATCAGCAGGTCCCTGGCTGCGCACCGCTCTGTCAGAAGTCCCACGTGTCCGTCAGCTGTCACCTCACCCCCTGCGAGAGGGTCGAGGTGGGGTGGGGCGGGGCCTGGCGGGGCGGGGTGGGGCGGGACAACACGTCGGCAGCACGCGCACCTCGCCCCGCACCCCACACCCCGCACCCCGGGCCCTGCGCCCCGCCCCACTCGTCCGCCTTGCAGATGAATACACCCCCTCCCCTCTGCTTCACTGTGTGTGTTCACCCTTGCCCTGCCCTGCTGTTAGCTCGCATTCTCTCATCGTCCACCTCGTCCTCGATTTCTCGTCCCCGACCCCGTCCCCGTCCTCATCGTCGTTGTGCTCGCTCCCTCGCGGCCGGAGTCGTCCTCGAACCGTATCCACGTGACGTGTTCCTGAGGTCCTCGCCTAGACGTATTAGTATGGTCTCTCGAGGCGCGCCAGTCACGTGGCCCCTGTGTCCTCGCCTCTAGGCGAGCTGGGCTGCGCGTCCTCGGGTCCTTGTGGCCTTAACCCAAAGACGCGACGGGCCCCGGCGCGCCGCCGGCCTCGAGCCTCAAGCGGAGCGGCGCTGTGTACTGGCGAAAGTTTGTAGCGTTTGATTCAATTTTCTTGAGGACAACGGGTCCTCGTTACAGCGGTGGGGCGGGGCGGGGCGGGGCGGCGGCCTGGCTGCCGGTGGCGAGGCACGGCGGTGCGAGGTCCTCCCGGCCCGCCCCGCCCCGCCTGGTGGGGAGTAATTAAAAAGGCTATTGTGAGCGGGGCGGGGGCGGGGGCGGGGAGGGGCAGGGGCAGGCCCGGAGGCCCGGGTGACGTGTCGTGGATCGCGGGCGGGCGCGGCGCGGCGGGGAACTCTGTGCTGTAGAACACAGTCGTTTGTGCAAGAGAGACAGAGCTGCCACACGATCACAGAGCCCCAACCATTGAAATCGCAAAGTTGAAAAATAAAAAATTCTGGCGTCATTGAACGCGAAAATTCCAGGTGTAGCGCCGAGCCTCTCCCTATACCTACGCTGGCAGAGTGGCCTGGCGTGAGTTTGTGCTCGACCAGCGCGCTCTTTTTTGCTGCTGTGGAACGAGGTGTGCGCGCATTCTAGTGTGCAAAGGTTGGCACTACACACTCGTGGCATACGTGTCCTCTCTTTTAGGAGGGCCCCGGGGATACACCTATCTCACTTGCTCAGCGTTCCACTGCGCTTTTTAAGAGATTCTCACCGCGAAAGCACGGGCCTCAGCCTGAGCCTCAGCCGGCGCCCTCCACTAGCCGGGCGAGGGTGACGAGCCTCGCGCTTCATACACGTGTGCGCTAAAGAAACCCCGCTCCAACCATTTTCACTCAGCGTCTCCTATATATTACATCGACAAGCAACACTCGTCAATTCTCGCTAAAACCCTTGCCAAATCAAATCCCCTCTCTATCGCCCTCTTCAGGGAAGTGTTGCGTGGGATGAGCCCCTATCGGAGGAGAGCCGTCTCGTCGTCATCGCCTACGGCACGGCAATCGGATACGAATCTGGCGATTGGTCGCGCGCCATGGCGTGGCGTTCTCCGAAAAATATATATATCGCGTCGTCGGGTTACGATGGGGCATCGTGGCACTTCCCCGAGGTGGCGGCAAGCCCAGAGCTCTCTATCGCCAAGAGGCGCGCGGGGGTGCGGGGGCGGCGGTGTCTGCTGGTGGAGGTCACCGCCGGGCGCCTGGCCGGCCTGGCCGCGTGCAGAGCCGGGTCGGGTCGGGAGGATGAGAGTAAGCTCCTCGTATCGTCTAAATCCTTGCGGCTGCGCATCGCCTCGGTCCTCGCCATACACAGCCCGAGCCGGACCGAGAGAAGGTCCCCTCGAGCCCCGCGCCAGCCCCGCTGTCCGGCACTAACAACCCCCTGCAGGCCAGGCCTGCTGCCCCGGCCCGGCACGGCCCGGCACGCCGCGCGCGCCGCCTTTGCCCCGGCCTTGCCACATGATAGGACTCTCCTGCTGGCCCTGCTGGCCCTGTTGCCCTCCACTCGCTGCCCTGATGATCCCTAGCACCGCTCTGGCCCCGCTCCGCAGGGTCCTCGCAGCCACTCGAGGCGGGATGGAACGAGGCGGAGGCGGGGGCTGCTGCAGGTCCACTGTGCCAACGCTAGACAACCTAGATCTGTAAGAGAACGGATCGGATTCGTGGAATCTAGCACTTATAAACGTTGCACACCAACAGAATTTTTTTCTTCCTGACAATAGACGATTGTTTCATGTGTTGTTTCCCGAAAAAAGAGACATTTGGCCAAAGCAGCCAATGCATTTGGTCGTATGGACTTAGCAAATAATTTAGCTGCATTAGCTAACCTTCAGCTGAGGTACTGGCTCTCACAGCTGCCTAGAAAAAAACGCACGAGCTGTGATGACGAGCACCCGACCCAACTTTTTACCCTTTTGAATTTATTTACTGCTATCTACAGAGACGAATGTAGCCTGCATACATTGCTCAGCTATCAACCAAAAAGTCATAGGTTCGATCGTACCTGTTTTTTTTCTCTTCACTCTTAAAAGCTTACGGTGAATTTCACCGTAAGCTACAGTAAACCTGCAGCACTGTAACTTACGGTGAATCTCACTGCAACTTACGGTGAGCTCCACTGTAGCTTACGGTGAGCTTCATTGTAGCTTACGGTGGATTGGGGTGCAGCGACTTAATGATTAAATTTCACAAGATGCAGGAGTTAAGTAGGGAGAAAATAAGTTATTTAGGCAGATCAACAATGTTTCCAGCTCATCGAAACACATCACTCCACTTAACAAAAGTTTCTGGAAACTTTTTCTGATGCAATATATTTTAGACTTCTTAATTGTATTCATGGACCATAGGCTTCGTAGAAGATTTTAAAAAATTATTCTAAGTTATACAACGTACACCACCTCACTTGTATTTTGGCATGTCAGAGGAATGTGGGTTACAAACCCTATCGTCCCCAGATGTGATATTGAAAATGTGCTGTTCTCCTGCTGAAAGTGAAGGTAGAAGGCGTTCCTTAAACAAAGGTTTAATGACGAGTATAACATAGTTGTTTAGAAAAAGTGAAATTTATTACATTTGAGGCACAAACCACTAGAGAAACGCGGTTACAAAATTCTGTTAAAGTATAACACTTATCCTTGATATTAACTCACTAGCAGTTACGCACAATCACAAGGGATTTCCTGTAGTGACGTTTTGCCTCTAGAAAAGGAAAAAAAAATTCCATACCTATTTAGGTAGCTCAGGAAAGTGACAACTTGAATCACAATTTTAAAAAGGGAATGTGGAAGATGAATAATATAAGCTCATCCTCCTAACAAATATTTCATGCTCTTTATGATGATTTGGCACCCGGGAATTTGTTGTTTTTATAAAAATATATTGTAGTTTAAAGACTTTCCAGAAACTTTTGTGAAATGCAGTGATGTGTTCCGATGAGCTGGAAACATTGTTGATCCGCCTAAATAACTTATTTTATCCCTACTTAACTCCTGCATCTTGTGAAATTTAAGCATTAAGTCGCTGCACCCCAATCCACCGTAAGCTACAGTGAAGCTCACCGTAAGCTACAGTGGAGCTCACCGTAAGTTGCAGTGAGATTCACCGTAAGTTACAGTGCTGCAGGTTTACTGTAGCTTACGGTGAAATTCACCGTAAGCTTTTAAGAGTGTTCGAGTGCGGTGCGAATTGCGAATATTGCGCATATACCGGGCGTTTCCGAGAACCGGTAAAAGTGTCGCCCACACTCTCCAGCCGTAATGCCCTGAGGGTAGGCAGACCCGTAACACTTATCTCGTGTTCTCTGAAACGCCCGGTACATGTCCAGAGGCATTGGGATTGTTTGAAAATACATGGTCCAGGCACGCGGTAGAGTTTCACTGATGGGACCTGGGGACTGTATGTATAGACCGAGTAGCCTGCCACCAGTAGAGAAAAGGAACCGTCGTCGTGGAGTGAATACACTAAACAAATCGGCGCTGTGCGGGAAGACTCAAAGTAAAACGCGACAAGTTAACGTACAATAATCGCGAGTCTGCATTCTCCTCACGTGTCCTTTTGGAGCAGTATTTTTTTTTTCAACGTATTTTTCCATTGAAAGCAGATTTTTTTAAACTTCATGTTAACAAAGACAATTTGTAAACTACAAATTTGTTAACTACAAATACACTTTGTTAAGAGCAAATTTATTTAAAAGCGACAGGACCTGACATCGACCATCTCGGATTCTGACGATACTTGGTGGGCAGCTTGCGTACCTAGGTGGGAGTCTCCAACCAAAATTTCAGATCGAAAAAAAATAATTGACTGAGCTGTAGGCAATTTACGTTTTTTTACCCTTAATTTTGGGTATTTTGGATAACGTCCAGGTTTTTAGTCCGAGGTGGTTAAAACTTGGTTTTCCCATGTAAATTTGGCCAAGGAACAAGAATATGGCCACAGATTCGACACATCGGTCGTGCACGACGAATAAAGTCGATATTTTGGCCAAAAAACGTCGAAATTTGCTACAAATTACCCAAATCTTGGGTATTTGAACTTTTTTTCGGAATTTTGACATTTCCTTGTATTTTCCTTGCATTTTCTAGTAGAAAAAGAGCCAAGGAAGCCAATGAGCTTTAGCTCATATTTTTAGGACAAACCGTTCAGGAGCCACAACGCAGCAAAGTTGGGCCTATCTTGTGGGATCGGAAAACCAAGTTTTATCCACCTCGGACTAAAAACCTGGACGTTATCCAAAATACCCAAAAATTAAGGGTAAAAAAAAAAAGTAAATTGCCTACAGCTCAGTCAATAAATTTTTTTCCGATCTGAAATTTTGGTTGGAGACTCCCACCTAGGTACGCAAGCTGCCCACCAAATATCGTCAGAATCCGAGATGGTCGATGTCAGGTCCTGTCGCTTTTAAATAAATTTGCTACAATCAGAAAACTTGTCATCAATTTTATTTTAAACTGACAAAATTGTGTAGCGTTTAAATACCTTGATAGCTTACCAAAGAAAAGAAAACCTTAATCGATTGAGAGTCGTGTGGGGCTCGAGCGAGGGAGAGGAGAGGGGGTGCGGGCAAGGGCGTCTGTCGCAGCATCGGCGTCGCAGCATGGCGGCGCGTCTTTGAAGTTCCGCGTGTGTTTGCGCGGTACCATCTGGTACGGTGCAGGAAGGGTCCGGACGGGTCGGCGCCGCGCTGGCGGCGCGCTGGCCATCCTGCCATCCTGCCCGCAATCACACTCTCTCTCCGCGCCGTGAAGCGCGAAGCGGGAAGCGCGAGCGTGCCGAGCCGACCCTTCAGGAAGAGAGGAAGGAAGGGGAAGCGGGGCGGAGCGAAGGGCTCAAGTGGAACCCTGGACGATCATTTTTTTTTCCTTGTCCTTCCCGCGGAGCGCATGGGTCGTGCCAGGACGGGTAGGGCCGGGCCGGGTCGGGCCGGGTCGGGTCGGGTCGGGTCGCCCGTCCTCGCCACGCGTCGCCACACTATCTTGTCCGCCCACCCCGCCAGCCCAGCCCCGACCCGCCCCTCCCACCCTGTCACCGCGACGCCCTCAAGTTTCAACCTTCGACGTCGAACCCGGGGACAGATCCTTTTGAGCGTGAACACCTCCTCCTACCCCTCCCCCCCCCCCGCACCCCCTCTCCTCTGCCCCCACTCCACTGCCACCCCTTCGGACCCTCTATACAACATCACACACTCTCCATCCCTCCCTCGATAGCCTTCCGTCTCCCTTTTTATTTCCGACCCTCTCCCCCTCACTGTAAAAGTGATGCTGAAGGGAGAAAGCGTGAGTGAGTGAGTAAGTGAGTGAGAGAGTGTGTATATGTGTGTGTGTGTGTGAGAGAGAGAGAGAGAGAGAGAGAGAGAGAGAGAGAGAGAGAGAGAGAGAGAGGGGGGGGGGAGGAGAGGGAGGCGCGAAAACCATCCATCAATCGTCTGATATCTATCAATCAGTGTACACGACTTCTTGTCAGTGACTTTTTGGGTGGGAGAAGCAGTCTGCGCGAGCCCAGCCCCTCCCCCTCGGCGCGCGCCGCCGCGCCCCCAAGTCGTGCTTCCGGCCCACCACTGGAGATTAGTTTTACCACGTTTTACTCATTGAGCCGCACGTAGAACAACAGTACATCACCACTATTCTCGGGTTTGCAGAGAACATTTGTTGGACTGACTTGTGCGAGATACAGTCAAATGCCCTAATTTCGGACTTGTGCCCTAATTTCGGACAGTTTGCAGAGAAGTGCTTATTTCAACCTATCTCGGTCACCTTGTGAGATATTTGAAATCCGAAGACGGCATCGTACAGTTTGCAGTATAGAGTACCGTATTTCGTCAAGTCGGTTGAAGTACCTTTAAAATTTTACAGCACACAGCAATTTAAAGTTAAAAAAAGCATATAGAACAAAATTGCTGATTTGAAATAAGCTCCCCCAAAAACCGGGGCTCATGCAGGTGTGAGCTGCCCTATGGGTGGTCCTTTCTCGAATGAATGTTTGGTATTTTGGCTACAGAACTAAGTAAATTATTATTTTTTAAGTCAAACCGGATTTTGGTACGTAACGATTTTCGAAAGTGCTACAATTTCGGACAGTCCAATTCTGTGGCATAGAATTACATTTGTTTCCATGTTTGTGCCAAAAGGCTTGTGTTTTCGCCACCAGGAAGAAGCGAAATTGTACTTTTGACTATCACCTTTACAACGCCGTTTCCGGATTTGAGATACCTCAAAAAACGGATAAGATAGGAAGAATTTAGCACTCCTCTGAATTTTGTCCGAAGTTAAAGCACAATAGTCAAGAGTTAAAGGCGTTCACAAAAACATCCCATTTTTCTGTCCAGTTTTCATCTCTCAGGGTTGAGTCAAAAAACCGGTTTGGATGTTATTCAACGAATTGTGACCTAGGCTATCCTAAGTGAAAAGTAAACCTGTTCGGTTAGGCCAAAATGCATGCTTGTGTCCGAAATTAGAGCACGTGTCCGAAATTAGAGCACTTTCGTTCCTAATTTCGGACACTCTTCCGATGATTGCTGTAGCTTCCCATCTGTTGATAGAAATTCGACATGGGTATCATCCGACGTGTCTCGAGCCACAGTATTTCCAATCGCAACAGATTTTTCATATTTTATCATGCCTACACGTAAGAAAGGAAAAACCGCTCAATTCGTCCGAAATTAGGGCACTTGACTGTACCAACTATGTAGCTGAACGCCGCAACGCCCTGACTTTCGGCAGCCCCGCGTCCCGCCCTGCCCCGCCCCGCCCTGCCGCTCTACCCCGCCTCTCCTCCGCTCTACCCCGCCTCTCCTCCCCTCCTCAGCTTCTCGAGAGAGCCACAACTATGTCGCTGCTGCAAAGTGGACCCCGTAGACACCTACTCTCCCACTCGCCCCCCCCCCCCCCCCATCTCCCCTCCTCAGGCGCGCGGCGTGGCCCGGCACGGCGCGGGTTAGGCTCGGCTGGGCGATAAAAGTACGCTGTGTTCTACCACGTGATATACTGCAGCCCCCCCCTCCCCCACAGTTTTTCCAACCCTTTCGTTCGCCTCTTTGTTTAGTTCTAGACTGCGGCCTCGCCTCCAGCGGGCGCCACCCGCCATCTTTGCGTCGCCTGAGCGCAACTCAGCTGACCATGACTGCCACTTGCCACTTTCAACTCCTAACAGAACAGAAGACCATAAGACGAGTTTGGTGGAAGAAACAAGGATATCAGGTGGATCTGGAAGATCTACTTTACATTCACGCTGATTTGTCACTTTTTTCCACGATATTGTCGAAAACACGTGAATCCAAAATGGTGGAAACCAAATTAACGTATCATTTTTTCCACCAACCTTTAACTGCTTCCCTGAGAGTATTTTAGCTTGGGCGTTGTGCGTTGTTTAGCACAGAACGAACCCTAGAATTTGGATGGTATAGTCATCTTGAAAGAATTGTAAGAGCTCTTTGAAAACTTTCTCGCCTGCTCGCCTCTTGCGTTCAACGTTAAAAATAGCTTTTAAACCGATGCTTACGTATCTAAAAAGTTTTCCTAGATTTGTTCCGGTTAGGTGCAAAGAAACCGATGTTACAGAAGATGAACTTAGCCAAACACGTGTAGTAGTTCTCTGCCTTAAAAGTCATGAAGGCATTATTGTTGTGGTCTCACATTCGTGAATCGTGTCATGTTCCATGGAAAGTTTTCACATTACTTTGAACGTGAATCGGCACAGCCTGAGATGGATTCACATTCAATCGAATGTGGCACAATATTCCAACAAACGTGACACGATCCACACTCTTAAAAATGAGACGTCACATTCTTAGAATTTCAATGGGGAAGAATTGCTCGCTTGGTAGAAATGTCGCGGATGTATCCACGTCCAAAAGACATCCACATCCACATGGAACCAAATCATGCCGCCTATACCAGCAGTGGTTTTTCAGTGATTTTGTGTTTTGTTTGTTTTTTGCCCCCGAAGTAGGGAGAAGGAGCGTGTAAGGGAGGACGGGAGGTCTAGAGGCCAATTTGTATCGTACGTGATAGCATTTGAGTGACAAATCCCCACCAAAAGAGATTTCTCGTCTTCCTTACGAAGACGGGAGGCAGCGGAAGAGCAGTGGAGCGCGGAGGACGAGGCGGGTGGCAGATATGAAGGAAGCGGAGGCGGGGAGTAGCAGGGTGCTGTTCGCTGCACGTCGCCCCGCTCCGCCGCTAGCACGCCCTAAAAACACATCAAACGGGCTGGGCTCGGTCGGTGGCACCCAACTCCTCTTCCTGTTTGATTCCGCGCCAAACGGTCGAAATAAAAAGTGATTGGCTGTTTTATTTGAACGGTGACTGGAAACAACGACTGGCCGCTCTCATTCCCCTCTGACGTCGCGCTGCTGGTCGGGCTGCGTACCCTGGTACCCCTGTGCCGGTGTGCTGTACCGTACCGGTGTTTGCTCCGCGCGCAGCGTACTCCGTGTGTACCGGGGGTCAACCCGGGAAAACCACTCCCCATCCCCGTGCACACGGGATTTCTACTGATTTCTCTCAGATTTCGAGACTTTTACAAGATTTCACAAGATTT
Organism: Frankliniella fusca; assembly: GCA_029379305.1. Taxonomy (NCBI): domain Eukaryota; kingdom Metazoa; phylum Arthropoda; class Insecta; order Thysanoptera; family Thripidae; genus Frankliniella; species Frankliniella fusca. Next base: position 51,474 of record JAHWGI010000513.1, on the reverse strand, counting down.
CATGTGATTTCCTATAGTTAGATTTCCGACGATTTTATCGAGATATCTGAGGATTTCATCGAGATTTATAAGGATTTCATTGCGATTTCTGAAGATTTGTTCAACCAGTTCTCCCGGGTTTGTACACAGGATTTCACAAGTGGTTGCCGCCTCGCCGTGTGCACTTGTGCAATGTAGGCCGCGCAGCGCATGCCTGCGTAGGCCGACTGGCGCCCTCGACTGCTCCCCCCCCCACCGCGCCTGCCTGGCCGCCTGTCCTTGTCCCGGGGCGCTACAGGAGGGCGACAATGACGCGTTGACGCTTTCATAAATATTTCATGCATGAAGAGGAGTATTTTTCAGCGTTTAATAAAGCCTCCTCGCCCTCCCCCTTCCAGGCTGAGCTGCCGGGTCTGCAGAGTGATATATGACGCCGCGCAGCGCAAGAAACAATTTCTCCTCCTCCAACGCAAAGTACTTTTTAGTCGCACGCGTGCGTTGTGGGACCGATACGGCAGCAGCTCCCCCACCTCTCCCTCTCCTCTCCCTCTTTCCCCTTCTTGCCCCTCTCTCTCTCTCTCTCTCCCCCTCTCCCTCTCTCTCTTACTCTTACTCTCTCTCTCTCCCTCTCCCTCCGAACCCTTCCGCGTCTTTACTCAGTCCCCTATTGGCCCTAGGCTCCCAACCGCTTACACTGCCGCAATTTTCCTCGCAGTCATCTGTAGATTGCCCGAGTCTATGACATAAAATGGTGCTGGTCATTACAAACAACCCGGCAATGCTCTCATATCTCACTTATAAATCTGTGTTCAGTAGAACCATACCGGTCGTTAACGAGAAATTGTAGCAAGTAGATACGCTTAGATGCAAGCGTAATCTAGCTAAGTGCGACACCAGCTGCTCAGTCGACCTTACCACCCCACTATCACATAGAGAGGCACATGCACCCACTCATAACGCCACAATAACAATTACCAGTTGGTAATTGGTGGTGGTATTGTAATACCTTACTTTAAACTTCCGAAGAACACTTCAATCCGCGAAGGGACTGGGAGCGCTTTAAAAGCCAGATCGAAAGGGGGAAGAAGGTGGGAATTAAACTTTATATCACAAAAATTCTGGGGGCTTTTAAAGCCGGATAGCCTAGCGTCCATAGCAGACTCAGTTCAACAGAGTGCGACAGGTGGCGATAACCAACGATGACGTATCGGTGGTGGTGATCAACCAAGTGCGTTGAGCAGTTGGGGGGCAGTCATGCTGTTCTTCATTAGGTTCCGGTTGTCTTTCAGTAGAGCACCCTCCTCAGCCTATCGAGATCGACGCTGCTCTGCGCCTGATGTGGCACCACCCCGCCACGTTGGGCATTGTTGAAGAGGCTAGGGGGGGGGGGGGGCGCCGGGCCGCCGGGCCCCACTCTGCTGTGCCCGGGCGTTGTCCGTTACCACTCTCTGTGATGAGCAGCCCTGCCCGGCCCGGTGCCCGGCCCGGCGGTACTGGCTAAGGGATGAAGGAGGCGAGACCAGGCAAGACGAGACGTTCTCCTTGTTCTCTACCATACTTTTCCCCGTGGTAGCACCCCGCCGCCCCGCCGCCCCGGCCTGGGCAGCCCCAGCCCCGCCCCCATGCAGCCCGGCTGAGGGTGGAGGGTGAAGCTTATTGGCAGCTCAAGTCCAGCCTGGCGATAATGAGACCCTAACGAGCGGTTTAGAGTGGCGCACGTGACGTGTCCGTCCACACACGGACACCTGACAGGCCGCTCGCACTGGAGGAGCCGTCTGTACACTATGTGCTCTGCTTTTGACAATGCCTCACCCCCTCGCCTCCCCTCCCCACGGTGACCGATCGAGGCACGATGCCAAAGACCCCTCTCCGCGGCCCCCGCGGCATGTAGGGAGCCGTATGAACGATTTCCTTGGTATCCAAGAACCATCAAACGAGTTCAAAAACGGAAATAGGAGGATTTCACGTGGCGCATTGGCGCATCCTTGAATCGGTCCAATGGTCCGTGCATGGACAGCAAGGAACCGTTAATACTCAGTGAGTGGTAGGCCTGCTGCTCGCAGGCTCAGCAGCCGTTCAGGAATTCCTCATCAAAATCTTCAAAGTGAAAGAAATGTATATTACAGAACATGATAGCATTTTATTTCCTTTATTCTCACAATTTTTATTGGAAGCGTTATGTAAATCCATTGTCAATTCCCTCCCCTCTGCTGTGTAACGAACCAAACCGCAACAAAGAGCCGAACCTCCTTTCCCCCTAACTGTAAATGTAATATGTGGATGTGGACGACCCCTTACCTACACTGTTAAACAAAGTCTTAAACCGTTCAACACTTTAAAGTGTTCAAATGCCATTTAAACACTTAAAATTGTTTAACAGTGTTATGAGAACTCTCCCAATGATGCCGTTGTGCAAACTTCACTGTGAAAAAAATACTCGTAATTAGTAACGAAATTTTTCATAAATTCCGATTAGGACACGGAGCCGTAAATGTATGACAGCAGTCGTAAGTCTACGAGAAGAAATTTTTGCACGCGAAGAAAACTAAGTCTACACATGGAGTCAAAAATACTTGTAACTTTACATTTGTTACTTTACGACATTTGTCGTTGAAAGGTTTTCCGTAACCCTCGCAACTTTTTTTCTCAGTGTTTTGCAAGGGCAAAAAGTGTGACAGTACCTTCCATCTTTGGTAAGGGCGCGCCTGCCCAGAGGTCCTTCCTCGAAGCAGCGGTCGGCGGTAGCTCAATGGATAGAGTCACCGGCTGGTAAACCGTTCACCCCGCGGTCGTTCCGACATTCGATTCCCTTGGGTCTGATTCGTAGATTGTGGCTTTGTGTGTGCAGGGGCTGGCACTATTGCTTTTCGGGGGCAATCTGTCTCTCTCGCACAGTGTCGCCAAAATATACCATTGAGCTCCCACCCCCCACACGCGGAACTCAGCCCGGTCGAGTCACTGCTCCATCCCGGAGTGAAGACTTAATCCAACGTGGCCCGGCTACCACCTCTCTCTCTCTCTCTCTCTCTCTCTCTCTCTCTCTCTCTCTCTCTCTCTCTCCAATCGGTGCCATCGAGTATTTGTTAATGAGGCATTAAGATCAGACTGGGTACAAATAGCGACGGGTGTACCGCAAGGGAGTGTATTGGGCCCGCTTCTGTTCCTCTTGTATGTTTTTGATCTACCAAAGGCTATCAGCTATTGTGCACATCATTCATATGCTGATGATCTACAGTTGTATTCCCACTTTAACATCAGTGACTTTAGTAAAAACTTGAAGAAAATCCAAGATGATGTGTTAAGTGTTATACAATTTTGTAATTGTCATAATTTAATTCTCAATGTGGAAAAAACACAAATCATTATTCTTGGCACCTCAAGTTATTTAACGCAACTTCACAGAGCGGGTGTTCCTCCTTTCTTAATAAATGGTTGCACTATTCCTTATTCAGCATCTGTAAAAAATTTAGGTATTATAATGGATCCTTCTCTGAGCTGGAATGAACATTGTGCAATGGTAGCGCAAAAGGTATTTAGTACACTGGCTCAATTAAAAAGGAACTTCTCCTTTATACCCCCCAAGATACGGCAACTACTTGTTAAAACTCTTATTTTTCCACATATCGATTATGCTGCTGTAGTGTTCTCTGACATGTCTGTAACCAACAACCTAAAACTGCAAAGGCTGCAAAATTCGTGTATTAGATTTATTACTGGTGCTTCAATGAGTGAACATGTAACGCCCTACTATAAAGAACTTGGCATGCTAAAAGTGACTGGAAGAAGAACCCTAGCTATAGCTTCTCTTATGTTTAAAATAATTAAGACCAAACAACCTGCCTACCTGTATAATAAATATGTCTTTATTTCTAATGTAAATGTCAGGTCCACCAGATCTCATAAGTTGAACATACAGTTGCCAAATCACCGTCTAGATAAGTATCATAAGTCATTTTATATTCAATCCATCAAATGCTGGAATAACTTCAAACTGTTTGATAAGATGCATCTATCTATATATACTGTCAAAAATAATATCTTCTGTTATCTACTTGCTAATATGTAAGCCATTTTATAGCTATTTGGATATACTTGTACATCTGGTTTTTTTTTCTCTCTTCCTTTCTTTTTCTTTATAAAAAAAAAAAAAATAATAATTTTATTCATTATGTTTTGTAGTCACCTGAGAGCAGGTCTATATTGTAGCGGGACATCTTGTCCTTTTATATGGACCTTAATAAAATTTATTGCTATTTCTATTTCTCTCTCTCTCTCTCTCTCTCTCTCTCTCTGTGTGTGTGTGTGTGTAAGGTCCCCTTCGCCGTTGTCCAGCCAGCACTGGAGTCCTGCACAGAATGGCGTGCGGCTGTCACTTTAACGAGCCCCGGCCTCCTGCAGCCCCTACGATCACTCACTGTGTGTCAACCTCGATACAGAGTATCGTCGGCGCGGCGTTCTGGTGCCGGTGAAGGGCTTCACCGGAGCTGTTGGGTGTCAGTCGCTACTGCCAGGGGCGTTCTGTCCTTGAAGTTGAGCCGACGTGTTTTTTGTCGGCTCGCAACGACAAATTAAGTACAAAGAAAGAGGAAAAGATGTTGTCCGAAACTTTCCTTTTCTATCGTCTTATTTCTCCACGATAGTTCGGTTTGCCGATGACACTACTTGGAATCAAGAGTGGCTCAAGAGTCTTGCAGGGTGTGGATTGAGCGTGAATGCCGCTCTGTGTCCCGACCCCGACCCAATTTGTATTTTCTCTGCGAGTTTTCTGGAGCCCGCCTGCTCCGCCTGTTCCGCCCGCTCCGCCCCCGCCTCCCCACAGGTTGCGCAGCGCTCGTGTTCCGGATCCCGATTTCCAACCCCCCAACCCCCTGGCGAAACATGATTCACTCACGTGCCACCGGGACAGGTGCGCTGCAACACGAGATGTGTGGTGCACTGGCCGGCGGGGGCAGGCCGCGCGACATATCGGCGGGTGGGCTGCTGTCTGCTGCACCAGGCCCGGCCACGGCCACTGATGTAAGCAGCACTGTAAAAAATATTAGTGATTTTACAGAAGTTTTTGTAAATTTATTACAGGTGTGGGGTAATTTTATGGCAAATTTCCAACACTTTTTCTGTAAAAATACTTTTCTGGTATATATCTTTTCTTGTAAAATTCCAGATTTTTTTTTTTAAACGGAGAACTGTAGTAGTTTTACAAGTAACTATTATCATATGGCATTTGATTGGTAATTTTTCAGAAATCAGGGAAAATTACAGTAGTCCTGTAAGTTTGAGTACGAATTATTTAGGGTAAACCAGTTTCCGTTTCTGGAAAAATAAGATCATGGATTTTCGATAAATCTTTACAAAGGCCCAAATACAAATGCGAGGCGCCCAGGGTTGGGTTGTTAAATTTGTTCGTTCCAAGGAAAATACATGATTTGTAAAAACTGGCGGGCTATACTCGGCTACTCGCCATGGCGAGGTGGCGTTCAGGTTGGACGTCGACGAGAGCTCCCAACGTGTGACACGGCACCCCGTAAACGCCCGGTTTGCCTATACGTGTACTGGGTGTGTCTTTGAATACGTACTAGTTTTGCGGGTTTGCCGACCCCATTCGCCCGTAAGGAGCCATGGCCCCTGCAGCGCTGGCGAGTATGCAATCCCGCAACACTGTTACGTATTCAAAGAAACACCCGATACAGGAGTCCTTTGGCGCCTATTGCCTATCGCTCAAGAGTCTGCCGCCAGAGGACGGCGGCACTGTACTTCGTCCGCCTGCCGGCCGCATTGCCCGAATTCCCCGGGTGGCGCGCCGCGGCGCCGCGGGCCGGGACGACAGACGGGCAAGCCTTGTCGCTGTGCTCTCGTGCCCCCAGCCCCCGTCCCACATTCGCCTCTTGAAAGGGGATCCGGTCTAGCAGCACTCAGGTTAAAGGGGTCGCTGTTGTGGGCCGAGCCTGGCTGGCGCCGCCGTGGCCTCAAGTCTCTGGTGCACCTGGAGTAGACACGGCCCCGGCCCTGCTTGCCCTGTCGGGGCCCAAAGCGCGTTCGGTGGTGGTGGAGGGGGAGGGGCTCGGCTAAATCTGTTGGGGCGGCGGTCACCGTGTGGTAAATAAACACCTTACTATCGCACGCTCATACACGCACGCGCACACGCAGTGAAGCGCGGTAACCTAGATCTGGGAAAAGAGGAGAGTGGAGAAAAATATTAGCTCGGGGCGAGGCATGTGTTGAATGAGGTACTTCTCTCCCGTAAAGCGCAAAGTAGCCAATGGCCAACCTTGGAGCCGAGCAGGGAAGAGCAGATTCGCCCGAGTGCCGTCCTCAAGCGTTTAGTACAGTGTGATTATCTTGTCTATTTTAGGATATTACACTACTTTTTTACCTATGTCATTATATTTGCATTCCAGTAATATCTGGACTGCACTGTGAGAAAAAACTACAATTTAACTAAAAAATTTTACCGTTATTTCAAAGTACAATAAAATATTGTACTAAAATTGTACCCGGTAAAGGGTAAATTAGTGATGCACAGCAACGAAAACCGTAAACCGTTAATTCAAAACCGTTGTTTAGTTGTATGAGGTACGGTTTTTCTCACAGTGTGGGTGCAGAGGACTCGTGACAGTACACGGGTTTGACTACCTTTTCCTCCAGCCAGAAGTTGCCGTGACCTCTTGGGTAGGCAAACCCGCAAAAGTGTTCCGTGTCCTCTGAAACACCCGGTACAATAAGTTATCCCGGGCAAGGCCGTCGCCGGGAGACTGCCTCGGGTCTTTGGAAATAGCATGTGCCAAAGTTATTTTTGCATCTTTTCTCTGGTCTCTCTCTCTATCTCCTCTTCTTTTTCTCCCTCTTCTTCTTCGCTCGCCTCCTCACGGTCTCATGCTCTGCTCCTTCCATCTTTTCCCTTCTCTGACTCATTTTATATTTCTCTTTTTGTATTTTTTTTTCTTCTTGCTCGTAGAGATACGATCAAAATAACAACATTCCCCATGCGCATGCCGTGGTCCAGGCGCTGCGGCGCGCTCCCCGCGCAGAGCAGCCCGCGCAGCCAGAGACCCTCTCTCAGCCCGGTGAGGATTATTCTTTCACGACGCGGAAACCGGTCGCAACGCAATGACGCTTCTGCGCGGCGGGTCCCCACCGGACCACTAAGTATCGTTTAAAAATTAAGATGCGCGCAATGCGATACCGTTCCGCTCTGCTAAAGGAAACTTTAAAGATAATTGTTCTGAAGTTTTTCGTATCGACTCGCCCTGCGAAGTAAGTCCTATCTCCGGGAGGGCCCGCTAACACTGCACGGGGTCCGAGCGTGCCTTCTTACATAATCCTGTGTCTTTTTTTTCGCACCTTTCAAGTCGTGCTTTTGAAGTATCTCATGCATATGTAGATGAGTTTTTAATTTAAAACAACACACTAACTCGCACTAACTGGATTATTTGTAGCTTTCATTTGCACAAAGTTAAACCTACGCTTTATTTGCACAAATTTATGCACAAACTTGCACCTTTTTTTATGCAAATCTATGGACAAAAAAGTACATTTCTTTGCACAAATTCCTGCGAATCGAATTGTATGTTTTACTTTGTGCGAAGATTTGCACAAAAAACCTTCAAAAATACAGTTAGCGTGAAAGTTTTGATTTGCATTTTAAAGTTTCAAGATCATGTAGCAATGGTTGGTTCTCCCCTTTTCTCTCTCTTTGTGTCCATTTGATTTTTTAATTAACAGTATCAATGACTCTCGCTTGTCTTGTATTCGCTTTTCAATCATGACTCTTTTGTTGGCTATTCCCCCTCCTTCAGTTGTACGTGAGATATGTGCCACCCGAGTTGCGTCCCATAAGACACTCTCAGCCCGCTAGTAATTGTTTCGTCCCTCTGTCAATCCTGCTGTGTGAAAACCTCTGTCAACTGCCAACTTTCTTAATCAGTATAGTGCGTTATAATTTCTTTTCTCCAAGTCATCCTGCTTCGTAAACATGTCGACATGATCGGAAAAAAATAATAATAAGTACAGGTCTGAGAGAGCACTCCCGCCGCGCCGCCTTTAGTGCTGCCGCCGCTGCCTCGCGCCTCTTTCTTCAGGAAAAGAAAGGAAAGAGACTCGGTCCGTGTCACTTCTTTTTTCTGCCCTCCGTTCTATCAGCGAAAAGGGTTATTTCGCTGGCGAGTGGAGCCGAGCCGCGCCGAGCCGAGCGGAGTGGAGCGGTGCGATGCGGCCTGGCCCTATGGACTCGGCGGCCGGAGCCTTCCGGCCCGCTCCGGTCCTCTCCGCTCCGGCCGAGGAAGAGAAAAACGTGTTCGACAATGATTACGAGGGCGTGGGTGGTTGGGTCCAAAGAGTAGGGGGTGAGCGGGGCTGGGGGGTGGGCTGTTCAGTTAGATTAATGATCCCTCGGGAGGGAAAACCGCCCCCCCCCCTCTCCACCCCACCCCGCTGGTTCTACTCCTTTTCATGGCGCGGCGGTGCCATGGCCAAACTTGTCGCTCACTTTTAATTATTAATAACGAGTGTGTGGAGGAGGGGGCGCGCGCCGCCAGGGTCCCTTTCAATGCGCCGCTCTGTCTGCCACGGCCCGGGCCCGGCGCCGCCCGGCGCCGCCCGGCGCGAGCTGTTTCTCTATAACAAGGTGGCGGTAGGGTAGGAGACGGGGCGGAAACTTTTCAAATTAGAACGGGTCCGAATCGTGCGGCGGGTAGTGTTGCAGCTTCAGTGACCCCGCCCGCTCAGGCCCGCCACTCCCCACCCCTCCCATGCCCTTGCCCGCCGCCATCCCTCACGCTGTGCAGTAAAACCCGAACTGCCTCGTGTCTGTTTCACACTAGAGTCACCGGCAACGAGCTGCCATCCGTCAGGGGAAACACGAAATTGAACTACTCCTCGCCGACGTGACCTTGACTGTGGAACCGTGGAATATTGTTAGGGAAAAAGGGGGACGGGGAGGGGTGGTGCACAGTTTTTCAAAAGGCAATGAAAGTAAGACCTTTTGTGGCAATGACAAGCTTTGGCTATAAGCCATTTTCATTGCCTCTCCTGCGGCAATAAGTCAGTTCATTGCCTCTCCAATGGCAATGAGTTAGTTCATTGCCTCTCCAGCGGCAATGAGTTGGTTTTTAAAGTAAAATTACCGAAAATTACCGTCCGAGCTTTTAGCCGTACTTGCATTCCGAGAAAGTACAGATAAATGCACCATTGCCGAAATTTGGCGATTAAGGTTTATTGCCAAACATTTGGCAATGAAAGTCATTGCGAAATATTTTGGCGATACTGTCATGTCCTTTTTTCATTTCATCGCCGTAAAAGACAACGAACATTGACACTGGGTGGACAATGAAGTGACTCGTTGCCGCTGGAGAGGCAATTAAAATGGCTTACTGCCAAAACGCAGTTCATTGCCAAAAAGGCGCCTCATTGCCTTTTGAAAAACAGTGTGGGTTAGGAGAGCGGTGGAGCAGCGGAGTAGCCTCTAGGGTCTGTTGTCGAGACTGCCCCTTCTCGTAGAATTGTGGTGTCAGTCGTTAATGGGGAAGGTGGATGGGGATGGGGAATCCTTTGCGATTAGTTCTTCGTTTCTTAAACAGTGTTAAAAGCTTACAGTGATTTTCAGCGTAAGCTACCGTAAAACCCAGCACCTTTGAAGCTTATGGTGATTTTCACCGTAAGTTACGGTGAATTTCACTACAAGGTACGGTGAATTTTTACGCTTCGGTGAATTTTACTGTACGCGTCGGTGAATTTCACTTTACGCCACGGTAAATCTCACCGTAAGCTACAGTGCTGCAGGGTTTCACTGTAGGGTACGGTTAAAATCACTGTAAGCTTTAAATAGTGAAAAAAATACGATTTCACGAAATCCTGGTAGACAACGGAGTTTCTATAACTAAAATAAAATATTGTGAGTGTTGAATAAGACTGTAAGAAGACCGACTGGTTTTATTTAGTTTACGATAGTCAAGATAGTGGCAAAATAATTCTAAGTTAGTATTGATAAGGCGGGTTTCAAGTAATGAATACTCTCCGACAGTTCGGCCGACATCTAATCGACAGGAGCAGGAGAAAAGAAAGCTCTCCTTCTGACGGCAAAAATTGGGCGGCGAGGTCACGGCCGGAGTGGAACGTCAACAATGACCTCCCCTCCACCGGGCGCACGGATGGGGCGAACCGGGGCCCTACCTAATACCGCTGGTACGCGAAGGACCAGCGGGCAAGCGCGCCGCGGCCGCGACGGGGGGTGCGCTCTATTGGGAAAACGCGGAGTTAAGGCGTTGTTTACACAAAATGGTACACGTAAATGTACATCATTTCAAGAATTCTGCTCACCAGATCGAAGTCAAACTTACCAAACCGTTTTCCGCAGGTATAAAACTACTATTTACGCATTCAGTTCGCCTTGTCAACGTTTCGATAACTTTAAAAAATGATTTAAAGTCGCGAGGTGGGCACATCAGCCACCGGCAATGGCGGACATGCTTGGCCTGCTTTCGCGTTGTTGACACAACATGCCAACCAAATAAAATGAAAAAAATCACTGCTCTCATAACGTTACAATTGGAACTCATTCTTTGAGGCACACATTTAGTTGGCAGACCTGGGGCAAGTTTCAGTAAAACTGAAGTAGTTTTAAAGAAGGCAGTACGGTGGTCACGTGCGAATTTCAGTGGTGTTATCTCATTCTTGCGCTCGAAACTAAAGGCTGGCTTTGTTTGAACGCAGACTTTAGAGGTTTCTCTTTCGCTCCGTGTTGGCTCGTCTCGGCCTACCCCCTCCACGAAAAAATATCCCCTTCCCCTGTTCATTTTGCCTGACGAGTCGAGCATTACCATAGAAACTCGAAATTCAATTCAAATTTACAAAATTTCTGCAATACAGATTTCAACTAGACTTCAGAATCGAATGTACTAGATTACATTCTAAATGTATGCTTAATATCATCGAATTCCCTTCAGCAGATTTTTTTCTGTCGTAAGGGGCCATATGAAACAAAACACGCACGTTTTCCAGCGATTTTAGAAGGCAACTCCGTTGCCTAAAAAAAGCACTTCTGATTCTAGGGCTCAGTTCGTGGAAAATTTCCTGGTGAGAAAGACAGCAGTGCTCGACAGTAAATATTTAAAGTTAAGGAAGAAAAAAATTCCGTCAAAAATAAAAATGAACTTCAAAATTGTATGCTTCGCATCCCTATCACAGGTGCGCCGATATGTGTCGATATGTGTCCCCTGAGTCACTGCCAAGCGGAGGCCAGCCAGAAAGCTCGAAAGGACCATTCAATTCTGTGTCAGCAGAATTTCTTATTATTCGGCATACTTCCGTATAACCAAGAAGATTAAATTCATTGTTTTTCACAAGGCAGTGATCATTGCCGTTTTTCGACCATGAGGCGCTTTTTTGGCAATGAACTGCGTAATGGCGATAATCCATTTTCATTGCCTTTCCAGCGGCAATAAGTCAGTTCATTACATCTCCAGCGGCAACAAGTTGCTTCAGTGCCAACCCAGTGGCAATGTTTATTGCCTTTATATGGCGCTGGATCGGAAAAAGGTCATGACAGTATCGACAAAATATTTGGCAATGACTTTCATTGCCAAATGTTGGGCAATAAACCTTTATCACCGAATTTCGGCAATGGTTCATTCATTTCTACATTTTTGGAATGAAAGTATGGCTAAAATCTTGGACGGTAATTTTACTTTTAAAACCAGCTCATTGCCGCTGGAGAGGCAATGAAAATGGCTTATCGCCAAAGCCCGTCATTGACGAAAGGTCTTCCTTTCATTAGCTTTTGAAAAACAGTGTTGTTTATTCTGTAGTATTATCTCGTATGCCGCCGGGATTTTCCCGGATTACTCATTGATTACCCCAGATTACCGCGAATTTCTTAGGGTTATCTCTCTCGGGTTACCGAGCTCCCTCGCCTGGCATGTCTTCTATATGTCCCCTTTCGCTCTTTTTCATTAATCAGCCCTGCGGAGTGGGCTGGAATGTTCATCGGAACACAGGGAGGATTTAATTCATTATCGGTTCGGACATGAGTTCCATCACATAAAGTGCCCCGCGTCTCCCATACGCTCACTGGCACCTCCCCCCTCTCTCTCTCTGTCTCTGTCTCTCCCCTTCATCCACAGGCAGATCGAACGAACCCTGGCTGAACAGCCCTTGTGATGTCCTCTTATATGAAGATATCTCCCCTCCCCCTAACTCCTCCCTTGCCTCATCCTAATCCCCAATCCTCTCTTGCCTCGCCCTTTGCTCCACTCTTGGGCAAGTCTATTGAACTTGTAATGCCGTTTCAACAAGAGTCGGGGGCGATTATGCGATACCAAACAACTTCTTCCCTTTTAGGCGGAGGAGGCGAAACAGAAATCATCATCTCTAAGCACTCGGCTCCCAGGTGGAAAAGCGGAAGAGGGTGGCGGCGCGCGGCCCGTGACCTTGGAGGGGGGGACTCCCCTCTGCTGGGCCCACTAAATGTTTTTGGATAAGGAGAGGGATGAACAGCATCTTGGCAGGTGATGGACATTTAACTAAAACAAGCTGAAAATAAATATAACATTACGTTTCGAATGTATCACCTATCAACTTATCTTACCAACCGTTGCGTTGCGTCTAGACGATACCCGATACCTTAACACCCATATTGTCATACAACACGGCCTCCAGATGGATGTAATTATATGATCTTGCAGTATCGACTGCTTCCAATTCTAATTTTAACAGAGCATTTAAAAAAATGGGGGAAACTTGAGGGAAACTTTTGACTGTTTAGAACCCTTGTCCGGCCAAGGCGGGCCAAGGCTCCGTGCTGTTCTCCTCCACACTTCGGTCCTTCAGACCGCCATTTCCTCGGTGCATGGGGCGTTGTCGATACCGTCTAGTCGATATCAGCGGGGCGTTATCGGTGGTCGTGGCCAGTGCTGCAGGGCTCCCCCTCCTCTCAGCGCAGGGGGGTCCCGCGCGGCATCCATCATGCACAGCCTCCAGCTGGCGGGCCAGCAGGGTGATTTCGCGCCGTCGTTTCGTCTCTCTGGCCTTGTCACACTCATGTGACTCGGCCATAAGGAGCAAAGAGAGAGAACAGCGCGGGACGCATTTCGGAATCAGCCCGCAGGCTGGTGCTCGCAGTCCTAGCGGCACTAGATGCCCCGCACCGCCCCCTTGCCGCCCTAGGCAGCCCCACGCCGCCCCGTGCCGCCCGCGGCCCGCTCCACTCCACCCGATATCCATTCCTTTTGTCCCAGTCACTTTCAGCCTAGTTTGTTTTCTCGCTCTCTCGACCTCCCGGCCCGGCCCGGCCCGGCCCGCTGCGTGCTCGACAAACAGCCTGGAAGCCAGGCGCAGAATTAGTCTCCTCTACAACACCAGCGCAAGGGGGTTCTCTACTATACTATTCTGAAATACGATGTTGATGTTATAGAAGAAAAAAAAAACAACAACAATTGTATTTTTATTATAATTATTAAAATGCTCTGTATAATAATTGTCGTTTTTGTTTTATAACAAAAACGGGCGCTTCATTTTCGTCATGTTGATTTGAGCAAAGTACAGCGGGTAAAGAGGGAGGGCGTGACTGCAAGTAGTGGTACTAACGTTCCGACTGTGCAAAATGTTTTATGCCCTTGGCATCTGTAATGCCCTTAGAATGGTAATATAAGGGGGCATTAAAGTCGTGTGCCTTGCCGTTTTGTTGTTTTCGGAGAGTGTGGCTGGCGTGCTGAGTCGATTTAAAACGAAGCCTGCCGCTGGGGTTAGTATATAGAGCGGCTAGCGGCTAGGCCACCACTTCGCCACCCCTCGGAATGGGGCTCAACTCAACACTCTGCACGGGGCAAGATAGTAATACTGTTCACGGGGGAGGAGTCCACTCGCAAAAGAGGGGACCCCACCGATATAGTCCTGAGGATGGGTCGGTGAAACGGTTCGGCGAGGGGGGAGGGGGAGGAGAGAGAGAGGGGGAGAGAGAGAGAGAGAGAGAGAGAGAGAGAGAGAGAGAGAGAGAGAGAGAGAGAGAGGGGAGGGAGGGAGATAGAGGGGAGGGAGGGAGATAGAGAGAGAGAGAGGGAGAGAGAGTAAGAGAGAGAGAGAGAGAGAGAGAGAGAGAGAGAGAGAGAGAGAGAGAGAGAGAGAGAGAGAGTGAGAGAGAGAGTGAGTGAGAGAGTGAGTGAGAGAGAGAGGGAGAGAGAGAGAGAGAGAGGGAGAGAGAGAGAGAGAGAGAGAGAGAGAGAGAGAGAGAGAGAGAGAGAGAGAGAGAGAAAGGGGGAAGCAGGGAAAGAGCGCAGGTTGAGCGTATGCAGCACGCCACGTGCCGCTAAGAGCTTTACTGTGCACCCAGGGCTGGGCGGAGCACGCTCATGCTCCCCGCGCCCGTGCTCGGCGGAACGGAAGCAGCAGAGGCATCAGCCACCCGCCGGGGAACATCTTCGAAACCGAAACATCATTTCAGTAACGGTGTGCTGTGGCGGCGCTGTGGCGGCGCGGCGTATGGTCGTGTATGGTGTGAGGGCGGTCCCCCCCCTCCCCCGCTCGTGCGTGTCTGCTTAAAGTGGTGCGCGCCCCACCACGCCCCGCCAGCCCCACCACGCCCCGCCACGCTCTCGCCTCTGTCACTCAAGCGGTTACAGCAGACCAGGCCGCTGGCTACGCGCCCGCCCCGAGTTTTGTGTATTTCTGCCTCACACACACACATACAGACACATACATTCTCAAGCGGTGGGCTTTTCTCCTTTCCTTTTTTTTCTTTTATTTATTCTTTGGTCGAGGCCCAGCCGTCTGCCGCATGACTAAATATCTTCTACCCCGCGGGCTCGGACTACTGGTACAACTTGCAAGGCAGGCGAAAGCCAGCGAAAGCGAACCGTGCGAATGACGCACACATATACTTGGAACTGGTCGCTCTAATTTTAACTACGGATCCCATACGTCCACAGGCGTTCTAAATTATTCTGCGCTCCACTTTTTCAATTTTTGTTGATTTTAAACTGTGAAATGAACACATTTTCTTAGGACGCGGAAGAAGAATGGCGCTACTTAGCACGCTGAAACTGGTGGTCTTTGCCATTCCATTTCATTCCGCTCGGTGGTTATTTCTAGCTTGCGGTTCCCGGGTGCGCTAATCACTGTCCCTTGCCCTCCCTCCCCGTCCCTAAGTCCCTCGTCACTTAGCCGCCGTCGGCTTAGAGGCTTGCCGGCTCGGCGGACCCCCTACGTCCGGCCCAGATAGAAGCAGGGCAACCCCTCCCCCTCCCCTCCCCAAGAGGCCGGCAAGTTTGGTAGCTGTAGAAAACGCCTTGCTTGTCAGAGAAGGTCACCCTAAGGGTTCCTTCACTGTAAATTCGAACATTCGCCAATTTTTTGAATTTTTATACGTTGTTTTCTTTTTTACTGATTTTCTCCGATTTTTTACTTGATTTTTTTTTTTAATATTTACTTCAATTTTTTCTGATCTTTTCTGATTTTTTTTCTGTTTTTTTACTGATTTTGTTTTTGGGTGTACCCTGATTTTTTTGAGTGAAGGACCCCTCGGGTCACTCCCCGCGTCTTCCATTTTTGCGTCCACCTCTGCGTATGTGTGTTTAGGGCCAGCCGAGCTGCGGAGCATTTGCAAATATTCACTTTTCTGTATTTTTGTTGGGGTTCGTTGTTTCCTCCGGCAAAGTCTTGGATGGGAAGCCGATCGAGGGCCCGGCGGTATGTTGGAGCAATGTTGCATTTTCATTTCGCGTCGGAGAGTGTGCTGCTCAGCGTGTGGCAGGGCGTGCTAGTGGCAGTGGCCCCGCCCCGCCCCGCCCCGCCCGTCCCGCCCAGCTCCGGCCCCGGCCCCGGCCTGCATTACGGTTGCATGATGTGCCGAGGAGGACCGAAGGATCCCCTGCACTTACATTCCCTCCACCCCCGCCCCTCCCCCTTCCCTCTCCTCCGCTGGTCGATCGCACTTACCGCCGCCCCGCCGCAGGACTGCAAGCAAGGCAGGTGGGCCCTTAACAATAAACCGCCTGGCGGGGCGGGGCGGGGCGGGCGGGGCAGGGCAGGGGCAATTTGCGCCACAATTGGCCTCCTGAATATGGGTGACGCACGACACCGGGCCTGCGCCTGGGCCAGCGCCAGCAGCCAGCCCCCGGCAGCCCCCGGCAGCCCCCGGCAGCCCCCGGCAGCCCCCGGCCAATAAGCCCAGCGCAGCCCCAGCCAGGCTCGGAGGATATTCACCGTAACTTTGCAGAGCTTCCGTGTAACGTGCAGCAGTGAGGTTACTGTAGTGCGCGCGGTGGTGTGGGGTGAGGAGGCTGCGCGGGGGTGGCGAGGCCCCCGGGGAGCGGGGCGGCGTGTCGCATCTCACCTTCTTCAGGAAAGCCCGGGCGGTGCCCTGCGCCCCACAGCGCCCCACCTCGCCACGCCACGTCCCTGCTGCTCGTACCCTGGCGTCTACGGCACCCGCACCCCACACCACCTTACCACACCCCACCCCGCCCCTCACCCACGCCCCGCCAAGGAGAACGCCACTGCCGTGGTGTTCCGCCCCACCTGTTGTCTGCGCTGCTGCCCCATGTCCTGAGGCGGGGCGGGTTGGCATTCGCTCCCTTGCGTCCTTCCCCCTCCCCCATCCTGTTCCTTGTCTAATTGCTCTCTCTCTCTCTCTCTCTCTCTCTCTCTCTCTCTCTCTCTCTCTCTCTCTCTCTCTCTCTCTCTCTCTCTCTCTCTCTCTCCCCCCCCCTCCCCCCGGCCAGAGCTCAGGGGTTTAGTCTGGTCAGGCGATGCGATGCTCACGGCGATATTGTCGCTGCAGGCGATGCGATCGCAGAACGCAGTGTCTCACACCGCGGCGCAGACTACACTGTAGCCTCTGAAAGAAGAACTGCGAGGCGCTCTCACAACCTTCAGTAAAAATATTTTATGCGTAGCGAGGCGTTCGTTTCACTGCGTTCCTAATGGTAACTTTCATTTGAAGTGATGCATTGGTTTCGCAAGCTCACGAATATTTTCAATAAATATATTGGTGAGCAACGTAGAATATACTTTCAACCACGTCGCTCATGCTCCGTATTAGACAGCAGCCAAGTGTTTCGCAAAATCAAACTTTTTTACTTGTTTAGAGTACACTTCGTTCGTACCCGCCACTTCGCTCACCCCCGCTCTCATTCGCTACCTTAGAAAGTTCTGACGCGCTGGCGCCCGGGGCTCGGGGCCGCCCCCCCTCCCCTCCCCTCCCCTCCCCTCAGCCAGCCGCGCCCGAGTTGTAGCAAGCAGCGGAATTGAAATCAATCATATTCCTGAAGGCAGTGCAATCAGTGCGGCGGATCGAGCCCGGCCCTGCCCTGCCGCCTCTCGCATATTTGATGCAGCGGGTCCGGGTCCACCCCGAGTTAGCCATGTGGAAACAAAACTTGCCCCGTCAGGAGTCGCGCTGCTGCCCCCGCCCCGCGCCCGCCCTGCAGCTCACCTGAGCGCCGCGCCGGGCGCCCACCTACGTCGCACGGCCAACGGCCAAGGAAGACTGCGAGTAGACGGGACTCAAATCGGTTATGTCTGTAAGACGGACGATGATTCGTAGGCTCACTAAGTAAATGATTGATTGCTCACGCGGGGAAATAACCCTAAAATTTTTGTACTCCTCAAAATTAAGAAAATTTCAGGAAAACTTTTAAACAATTCTCAAAATTTTGGAAAAATTCACAACGATGCAATAAAAACTCGCGGAAATACACAAAATTTGTAGTGCACTAAAATTCCGGGTTGTTTCCTCCTCGATTGCTCAGGATGCAATACCCCCTCACACATTGTCAATGATCGAAAGCTCATGCGCCTTTGAAACATTGAAACAATTCAATCACTTATAATGCGTTTCTGTCTTTGGCGTTCTCGCCCTCCCCACCGCTGCACCCGACGTTCGTTTCGAAAGTTGTCGATAGTTAGTTGCCAGTGGTGAGGGGTGCGCGTGGATGACAGCCCACGTTGTGGTGTCGCGGGACAAGAGGTGTCTGCCCCCCTCACCCCTCCCCGACGCGCCCTGCGCCGGCAGCGCTTTGGTATTAATCCAATCTGTGCCGCGCCGCGACTGCAGAGGAACAAGTTTTTGTCGCAAAGTTTCACCTCTGGCTCTGTGCAGCCCGGCCCCGTCCACGGCGCAGTCCCGCGCAGCCCCGGGTCCCCTTGCTTTGCTCCCCGCGGATCGTACGGGGCGCGAACAGAGAACAATAATGTTTTGGAGCACCTCTCTACGAGTTCTCGCGACTTTCCCGACACATTAAACGTGGCCTCCGGACTGTTTGCACCGCAAATTCAAGGATGCACTTAGTACATTCTGAAAGGTGCGTACTTCCTAGTGTACTTCCTGTTTATACTAAAATACCCCCCCCCCCCCTCCCTATTACCCTCTTTCCATGCGGTGCGACTAACGGTAGTTTTCCTTCACTTTCTCAAACTCTCTCCCGCTCTACTCAGACCTAACTTCCTTTCACTCCTATATAATAAAATTTGTCCCCGGCGGCGGTGAGGCACGTTCCGTGTGTCACTCTGAGCCTCTAAGGGTGGTGTGTTTCGTGTCCATAATCTGTGTCGACTAGTTCTGCCGCCTGCTGGTCCTCTCGTAACGCACCGCTGCCCAAATGGTCGCCAACTCCGATATTCCTCCGTACACGAGATGATACTACCTCAAATATTACATTGATATGACCCATATTACAGGTAATATTACGTTGATATTACCCATTTCCCCCGGATTGTGACGTCAGTACTGTAAAACTGGTGTAATATTGCCAATATAATACCTGTAATATTCCATATTCCTCCGTACGTGGTCGAAAGGAGTTGACCACCCTTTGCCGCTGCCGGACTTAGTCCCTGAGAGGAGGTCGTCTCAGACACCGCCATGCTAGTCGCAGAGCAGCGGAAGGAACGATCCTAGATGCTTGTTTGAAAGGGCGGTTGTAAGGTGGGGAGGTGGACACTTGCGATGCGTTGCGATGCGCCTACCTGCTCAAGGGATTAAGGGGCCGGGGACCGGCGCGTAAATACGGAGCGGAGCGGAGGGGGCTGACACGCTCTCCGGCGAAAAGTGGACACTTGCGATGCGGCCAAAAGGGAGGGGGAGGAGGCTGACGAGCTCTCCGGCGAAAAGTGCCCACTTGCGATGCGCCGCATGGGTTGCCTACTGCCTGGGAGCCGGGCGCGAACTCTCACATGATGGAGCAAGAAATGGCATCAGTATGAGGAAATGAACTTTATTCATTATAGGTAAAGAGTACAGGTACAGAAAATATTAGTAAAATACTCATGAGTAAAATCAATTAATTTGTCCTGACTTTGGACTCGGCGATTGCATCACCAACAGCAAATAAATACTCAGAAACACTTATGGTCTCCTTGTCAAACTTATCATATAAAGCTACAATTTTTTCCCTAATCTGTACTGTTTCTCTCCTCGCCTTTCCCCATATCCCAGCCCTAATAGTCCTGTCAGTCAAGTACGTCTCTTCTTGTAAGTCAAGTAATGATTGTAATGTTACATGAATGATTTGTAAAGTTACCTTAGGCAACCCATACGGCGCATCGCAAATGGGCACATATCGCCCCCTCCCCTCCCCGCATCGCAAGTGGGCACAAATCACAGTGGAGTGCCGCATTCCGTCTGCTGCCCGATTAGGGACCGGCCCCCGAGCAGCGCGTCGCAAGTGGTCACTTTTTTGGGTCGACTCAGGTATACGCAGGTAGTCGCATCGCAAGTGGGCATCGGCCGTAAGGTGTGTGAGAGGGTTGGTTTATTAGAGATTCTCCGAAGCCTCTCGATCAGGGAGTAGCGACGGGTCCACCGCCGGCGCCGGCCGCTCGAAGCAGCACCAGAAGCCAAGACTCTCTCTCTCTCTCTCTCTCTCTCTCTCTCTCTCTCTCTCTCTCTCTCTCTCTCTCTCTCTCTCTCTCTCTCTCTCTCTCTCTCTAGCTCTCTCTCACTCTCACTCACTCTCAACTGCCTGATACGTCACGTATCTGTCTCTGCCACCTGTTAAAGGAGCCGACAGATGATGTTCCCCTCGTCTCGTCAGAGGTCTGGTCTTTGCTCCGCTCGCTGACGGACGAACCAAGCCGAGTGCGAGGTGAGCGTCGCTGCAGCGAGCATCTATTGCATCGCATCTTTCACTGCTCTGGCTGCTGACTGCTGTCTCCAGACCTCGGAACGCCTTGCCGATAGGCAAGCGAGCCCGACCAAGCGCAGGAGTGCGCACGCGTTGCCTACCGCTCAGGCGGCCGGCGGCCCCGCCTCGCGCCTCGCGCCTCGCGCCTCGTGCCTCGCGCACGCACCGGGTGGCTGGTAGCCCGCTCAGCACTGCCGCCGTCTGATTCCGAAGACCTCTCACGAACCTCCGTCTTCGTCGCACTTATAGCGGTGCCCTCTGTTTGGAGATGGCAGGTCCCCATGAGTGCGACATGGACCGAGGCGCGAGAGCGATCTTCGGAATCAGTCGGCTGCGGGGTCCGGCCGGCGCAGCGCTGCGCGATGTCTGCCTGCCTGCCAGCCAGCAGGTTGTCGGTGCTCTACCCCCACCCCACCCCCTCTCTCCCTCCCAACCAGCCCCGCTGACTAGTGAGCCGAGTTTTGCGGGAAGCGCCTGGCGCGCGAAGTTCTCTCTCTCTGCGCTGATGTCCGGGGCCGGGCGGGCCGAGCCGAGCCGGTGGAAAGGGTGCAGGTTGCGGAGCCCGGCGGAGCCCGCCCCGCGGCACCGCGCCTCGCCGCGCTCAGCTCGGACTCGCGGGTCAAACTTGGAGGCCGGGGCCGGGCTGGGCTGGCTCTTGGGCTGACGCAGCCTGCTCGGGAGGGCGGGGCGGGGCGGGCCGAGCGGCTTATATCTTCATGTGAATTACCATTGCTCACTGACACGGTTTCTGTTTAAGAGTCTACAACTTTCCTCATCTCATCGCCTTTAAAACCAACTCGCCGCCACGAAAAACAAACAAAGGAACACGAAGAATTTTTTTTAAGAGTAGTAGATTGTGTCCACCGCCTTTTATCTCATCTTTTCACGTGAAGCTTAAGTGAGACAAAAAGCGAAATGAAAATTGTCTGCGCCGTATGCCGTGTTTTTTTCTGCCGCCAGGGGACGTGCGCTCTCCTGGCGCTTCCATTCACCTTCTGAAAGCCCTCGCGTGTTCCCGGGACACTCAACCCCCACCCCCTCTCCCACCCCACCCACTGCTGCTCCAGCCGCTATAGCTGCTGCGCTTTTCTCCCGTTGTTTTTTCCTGCTCCTTTTTTCGCTTTTAAAACACCACAGGCAACACCCGCCGGCGGCCGGAAGCACGCGGGGCCGGGTGGGGATGAAAAATGCAGTGCTTCCAGAGCACCCGCGGAGGGAGAGGGGGGGGGGGGGGGGGGGGGGGTGAGGCACCCCGAGAACGAGCCGATATTTTTCGCACGTTGACCGCTTGATGCTGCGCTGCAATTCCTCGCTCTGTCTCCCTCTGTGCCTGCCGCCGTTGCAGCGAAGCGCATAATGGGAGCAGAGAAGCCAACCCACCTCTCTTACCGAGTGTTCTTGAGAGCTATCATGAGTTTTTATTAACGGTGGTCACGTGCGAATTTCAGTGGTGTCATCTCATTCTTGCGCACTCAACTAAAAGCCTAGCATTGTTTGAACGCAGACTTCAGAGATTTCTTTTTTGCTCCGTGTTGGCTCGGCTCCGTATACCCCTACCACGAAAAATTATCTCCTTCTCTTAATGATTTTAGCTGACAAGTCGAGCGTTACCATAACTGAAATTTCAATTCAAATTTACAGAAAATGTGCAGTTCAATTTCGATAAAACTTTAAAGTGATTTTACAAGATTAAACTCTGTAACTATAGATAATATTATCCAAATCCCCCGGGCAGTTTTTATTCCTCCCCATAATGGCCCAAATAAAACTCTTCACTCTAACTGGCAATGCGTACTGTTTCGTACACGTGAAATATAACTAAATAAACGTGCAGATTTATGAACAAAATTGTGCCGAATTACGGAGAATATTGTGCATATATCTGCCTAAATTATTACATGCAGAAAAAATGCAATACATTAAACAGATTTATGAACATTTTTTTACATAATTCAGCACAATTTTTATTTACATAAATCTGCATGTTTCTATAGTTACATTTCATATGTACGAAAAATTACATTGCCAGTTAGTGTGTTGACATACGTTTCTCAACGATTATGGAATGCAAACTCCGCTGCCTAAAGAAAAGATGGCTGTAAGAGGTGTGTTGAGGATTTGTCCGCGACAGCGACAGGGTACGCGGCGTGTGTGCGGCGCCGCGCTGCGCACCCTTGCTCTGCCACTCCCTTCCTGTCCCGTCGTGTCGCTCACAGCTCTATTCTGTTTCCAGATGACGGGCCAGCAGCCCAGCGGTTGAGGTAGCGGCGGACCCACCCCACTCTCAGGTACGTGTGAAGCCGATCCTCCCCACCCCGCTGCGCCGCACTGCGTGCCGCCCCGCCCCGCCCCAAACCTGCCCCACCCCGCCCCGCCCCGCCCCGCCCCTGCTTCGAGAGCGAGAACGTGCTGAGCTGTTCGATTTATGGCATTTAAACGTCTGGGGAGGGCCTGGCGGGCCTGGCGGCGCCTAGGCGCGCCTGTGCCTGGGAGGTCCCTCTCTCTCCTCTCTCCCGCAGGCTGTATTCAAATCACGTCGTCCCTTCTGCCCCTCGAGCGAGCCGGGTGGACCCCCCACCCCCACCCCGGGCAGTCCCTTGCGCCTCTATCGCACACCTACCTACACTCGCCAAAACAAGAAAAAGGAAAAAAAATCAGGTCAGTGCCAATTGACCGAACTGGCCAATTCTGCACCCGTGCCAAAGAATTGGCTGGAGTAACGAAACGTTAGCTCCGCTTAAACGGCATTTCAACTGATCAGCTACGAGTTAACTATCTTCTCTGGAAATCCAAGTGTACGAATGTCGCGCACTTGTAGGTGTGCCACGATTCATTCGCACACTTGGTCACTCAAACGTGTGAATAGGAAAATTCACACGTTTAAGTGGCCAAGTGTACGAATGAATCCTCGCACACCTATAAGTGTGCGACATTCACACACTTGGGTTTCCAGTGTACAGATTGCTACATTCAAGAAAACTTGGATCGATGGTAAACAAAGTTCCCCTGTTTATCAAGGTTAATTTGTTGTCGTCGTCGTCGTCGTTGTTGTTGTTGTTGTTGTTGTTGTTGTTGTTGTTGTTGTTGTTGTTGTTGTTGTTGCTGTTGTTGTTGTTTTTGTTGTTGTTTTGTAGGGACGTATTTTTTTCCCGTGTAATTCAACTGAGGAAGGGCCGGGTGGAGTAAGGGGTGAGCGCCAAGCCACATGGCAACTTAGATTGAGTTTCCCCTGTAAGTAGGCAACAATGCGGCGAGGCATAATCCCTTTCAAGACGAGGGGACCCTGCTGCAGCGCCTGTGGAACTGGCTGCGGTGCTCTGTGGTCCACTGCAAAAATTAAACGAATAAAGGGCCGGAGACGTGGGTGGATAGGGGAGCAGTACACACGGGTCTTCAAGATAGCTTTACCGCTTCCTCACTGTTCCTCTGTGCTTTTTTTATGAAGCGGGTGCGATTGTGAGTGCGGAGCACCGGCATTAGCTATGTAGTAATATGCATGCGGGGGAGAGAATATGGCGCGAGGCGAGGTCGGTTCAGAGGGAGAGAGTAGAGAGAGCGGGGAGGAGGCGGCAGAGAAAAGATAAGCGCCTTTTCTGTCTCGGAAAATGTGTGCTAAAAACGTTGCGGCCACATTCCCTTGCGCTGCAGCGCGCGCGGTATCAGATGTGGCGCACTCTGTGTTTCACGAGGGAAGCCGCGCCATGCCTAAGTCAGCCCGCCACGCCCCGCGCCCCGCGCCCCGCGCCCCGCACCCCGCGCCCCGCGCCCCGCACCCTGCACCCCGCGCCCCCGCGCCCCACGCCCTGCGCGCCGCGCCCCGCACCCTCCCTGCACCCTGAGCCCCGCGCCCCACGCCCTGCGCGCCGCACCCCGCGCCCCGCACCCCGCGCACGCTCATCTCGCATCGGAGGAGCTCGTGCAGAGTAGTTCTCCGGGAAGGTGAGAGCGGCACCAAAAGGAAAGACATCAATGAATTGATATCGAAGGGAACAGACTCGTTCTTTACCAATCACAGGCATATGAATGTGTTACCGACTCCCGTTACAACACTGGTACCTCTTGCCGACCATAGACTGACGACCGATGAACAGCTTTCTGTTCGGTATAACCCTCCTTTTAAGGGCAGAAATCTCCGTTTAAAACATAATTTTAGCCTAATTACACGAAATAAAAATTAGTTCATTCACTGTAAGTTTTTAGGTGCGCAAACCTCATTCTGCCACCCCCGAACGCACCCTTTTTGGATGGGAATTCTTGCTTGGCAGTCAAAGTACGGGTCTGCCACCTCTGAGGGAACGTTTGCGGTGCGGAATCGTACCCCTTCGACTCAAACTGCAACCTTTTTTCGAGCAAATGGAGGGACTCATTTTCGGTGCGAATTTCCGGCCTCTTTCCTGGTGCGAACTGGAGCACGTTTTGGGGTTGGAATGTGTTGAGGTGCTCTGATGAAAACTGCCACCTTCTAGGTGTGAATTGGCCCCCTTGAAGATTGCGGTTTCTGCCACTTTCCTGGGGTGAATCGCGGCCGCATAAGGGTGCGTAACGGTCCCCTCATAGGATGCGAAATCTGCCACCTTCCTGGTGTCAATTGGTCCCCCTCTGGCTGGGTCTCCCCCTCCACTGCCCGTTGTGTGTCTGCCCCCGCCTGTCTCTATCCCACAACCGCACTGGTGGGACAAGGACGGCAGTGTTTGTAATGTGACGGGTCGAAGAACAGTTTGTCGGCACGATGGCTCCGTAGCTCAGTAGGTTCCGACCGAAGCGTGAGCGCTGAGTTAGGTATGGCTGGGGATCGAATCCCGGCACTGCCGAACAAAATGCGTATCTCGCGGCCAGTAGGACTGACCCAGCTACACATTAGTCTTAGAGGCGGTGGAATGATGAGGAGGGGTGGTAGGGGGAAGAAGGTAAAGGGGGAGCGTGGCGGCCGCAATCCGCACGAGGAAGGTGGCAGATTTCGCACCCTATGAGGGGACAGTTACGCACCCTTAGGCGGCCACAATCCGCACCAGGAAGGTGGCAGATTTCGCACCCTGAGGGGATCGTGGCGGCCGCAATCCGCACGAAGAAGGTGGCATATTTCGCACCCTTTGAGGGGACCGTCACGCACCCTTTTGCGGGCTCAAGTGCCCCCAAAAGGTGACAGAATTGTGCCACCGTAAGGCGCCCGACGACCCATTCTGCCTCCTTTTTTCAGCACCAAATGGTGCTCAATTGATGTTTCGCACTCCGAAATAAGGGTGCGTTTCTGAGCTGAGGAGGCATTCTGTGGTACACTAGTAAGGTTCGCCCCAGTGCCACCTAAAGACTTACAGTGTTGTTACTTCTTCATATGATTAAATAAATTGCACCTGCTCTCAATATTTCAGTTCATTTTTGTCGGCCCGAAAAAATGAACACATCCTCCACTTTGACATGTGTGGGTGTTTCTTTTGAGTCAGATTTCTCTAAATTTTACATTGTAATTAATAAGAAACCATCCACCTTATTTGTTAACTGAAAAATGGTTGTCAGTTTTGTTATATTGAGCTCTTTCTGGTTAATTTCGCAAAACATGCTCAGATCCAGTTTCTTTCATTTTGATTTTCTCACAATTTTACATTGTAAGTCAAAAAAACTTCATTTACGTTCTAGCTACTGGATTCTGCTCTTTAACATGATACCATTGGTTTTTCTCTACATTCTGTCAGTTCTAAGCTGTACGATACCCCCCAAAAGTCATTTTTGAGCACATTACTCGTTCTCTCCACTTTGACTTCTCATTTAGAGGAACGTAAAGAACGAGTAAAAACTCCCTCCGCAATCCTCTTCAAAGCTAATTGTGACCAGTCGATCTTTTCAAGTTGCGGTGGTTTATCTGGGATCTCCTGGATCCTACATGAGACGGCTGCGCCACGGCCCCGCCACGACTCCGCACAGCTCCCGCCCTTTCCCCGGTGACTAAGCAAGCAACTTTAACCACTCGTGGACTTTCTCTCCGGCCGAACCGACGACCCGGCAGCATGCTTTCAATTTTCGTGGTGGATCCATGCCGCGGTTCCCCAGCCCAGCCCGGCAAGGAGCGGCGAAGAACAGGAAAAGGCCCTACCCCAGTCCTATCCCTCCCGGCCCGCTTGCTTGCCGCGGTAACCCAATTTTCCGTGAGAGAACCCCCCTCCCTCTCTCTCTCTCTTTCTCTCTCTCTCTCTCTCTCTCTCTGTCCCTCCTCCCTCTCGCCCTCCTTCTCACCCGCACTCCCTCAAGACTCCCGCGCTGTCGTCACAACCCCCTCCCCTCCCCCCTATCCAAATCACGACCATAGCTCCCCCTCCCCTAAACACCCCTTCCCTCTGTCAAACGGCGCTCTTCTCAACATGAGACCCCCCCCCTCCCCCCCTCCCCCGTTCCTTAGCCCTTCAACGCCCGGGGATGGGACCGGGGCCGGGGGCCTCCACACGTTCCGACCCCATCTGCAGCCAGGCGAACTTCTGCACCGCTTCGTTTTCACTCAAGATAAGAAAACACAGACAGTCATACGCTCATGAACATAAGATTCATGATATGTACGTCCAATGTATGGACGATATGTCATGTTTCTGATGTTCGAATCAGCTTTCTTTAAATTATTGTATCCATTTTCCGTTTATCTGCCCTCCTTTAACTAACCCCATCTTCGTTACTATAGGCAGGAACGACGTTCTCCACGACCCGATTCGCGCCCATTCCATCTCTCCCCACCTCTCCTTCCGCACAGACAAATAACACAAGCACGCGCGCGCGCGCACACACACACACACACACACAGCATGATGCTGCGTACAGCGCAGCCCTGTGCAACCAATACCAATGAAGTTTATAGCTCGAGCCGCGTGGTGCCAGCATTGCGCCCATTGTGTTATTGTGTTTGTGTGGAGCAATCCATTACCCGCCCTATATTATGGGTTTGCGGTTTGATTGTGCTGCTTACGGTGGTTTGCATAACTGGATGACTTGGATATCTACGATAAGCAACACAAAACAAAAAGGTGATTCTTTCAACCTTTATGTTTTATTTCTTGCAGGCGATGTCGTATTTTCAGTAATTTATGCGCTTGCTAAGAATGAATCGGTTTTCGTTTTCCGCAGGACCCAGCAGCCGACCAGATCCCGATCCCCCCTTGCCCCATACCTCCAGCCGAGGCCCAACTCCACCCTGCCTCTGACCTCCCCTCCCTCGGACTGTATGGTCATCTCCTTGGCAAAATCAAGAAAGTTTCTGGCGCGAATGCCCGCGTAATCTAATTACACACCACACAGGCATGAAATAAGTTGAGCGTAAATTATTGCAGGGCGATTCCCGCAATGTTTGAATGTAGTAATTTCCACCCACTGGCCCCATTGAAATCCTTACTAATTTTTTCAGCGACATGACGCTGCAAAAGTAGATACTAAAGCTACTTCATCATAGTATTAACAACACAACTTTCTATAATAATTTGTAGAAAAGTCCTATGCGGCCGTAACTCACGCGGGTGCTCTGTGAGTGCTCTAAAATGTTTTCCGCTATAGTATCAGAGAAACTTAGCTGCCTCGGCCACTTTCCCCGAGGCTGCATGCGCTCGCATGGCTGTGATGGAGTGGGCACATCACTTCTCATCTGGCTAGTAGCGTGAGGTGGCCGACGCACATTCCCTCTCTCCAAACACACAGCATAAAACGCACTCACGAGAAACCACCCTTTCCCTTCTCGGCTCTCAACGCGAATTTGTGAAGCGCCATGTTCCGAGCCACCCATTTCTGCATTCTCCATCACTCTCTTTTTTAATGTTTTAAGTTCCCTGGAGAGGGCATGTAGGGGGCCAAATTAAATCCCACTTTCCTCAATTGACGGGTTTTTGCGTCTTCATAAAATCTCATTGGACTTCTTTTGAGGAATATTTATGAGCCGACACGCCAAAAGCCCCTCGGCTATCAGATACCGTCGGCGCTCGTACTGTTAAGAAAAGAAATCACGGTCATGCGTACGGGGTCCGTCCGTCTGGACTACAGTCGCTTTCGTTACCTTTTCGTCAAACGGGCCCATTTTTAGAAAAAACTCAAAAATACTAAAGTTTCGGAAAATTTACGGATTTTTATTCTTTCCTACCACTACCTCTCTCCTGAGTGGTGAAAAGAACGAGTATTGTTCTCAGTCGAGTGTAACCCTTGACTGATTCCACTTTCATCTCAGATCTCACAATACCTACAGGCATGAAACTTAGTGTATTCTAAACTGGAAATGCTCACTGTAAAATTCTTACGAAGAAAATTCTTCGCAGCGTTGCGAAGAATTTGGCTGCTTCGTAAGGCTGCGCAATACGAAGTATTTTCTTCGCAAGCCCCGCCTTGCGGAGAAATTTTTTCGCACACTACGAAGAAAATGCTTCGCAATACAAAGCAGCCAAATGCTTCCTAGCTTACGAACGATTTTCATCGTAATGCGAAGCATTTCTTCGAGAGGTTTTAACAGTGCTGATCTTTATTAACTGACTTTATTCACAGACATGAACCTTGTCCTAAACTGAACTAGAAACCTTCGTAAACAATTAACCCTTTTTTACGTTTAGTAGTAGTATTTTGAGAACTCTTGACAAATTTTGCTAGTTTTCCTTTTAAGTAGTCGTCCAGTCGGCTCGCGCTCCTTTATGCGCCCCAATAATAGGACCCGAGCTGGGGTCCGAGCAATGCAAGGCCCGAGCCGAGCAGGGGTAGGGGCCCGAGTGTCCCAGGTCCAAGTCCCGGGAAAAACTTCCCCTATACACACTAACACAATCTGCGATGAAAATGGGCTCACTCGACTCACATCATGTTTTACACTACTACCTCTGTAGCACATAATTATGTAAAGAACGAGTTCCATACCTATCACAAAAATTCATTTTGTGTTCTATCTGGCCCTTGTTTTCTTTTACAGTGCACCATCAGACACCATCAGCCCTTCCCATCCATCCGGTCAAATTCGCGCGCCGTCGAACATCGTAGTATGGTCTTATCGAACCTCCGTTTTCTTGTGTGTGGAAACGTAGTGTGCAGAGCCGAGCCGAGCCGACCTCTCGTCGGCATCCCGGGTGGGGCCGGGTGGGGCGGGGCATAGTCAGTTACAAGCCATCGGTCCAACAGACAACTTGCCCGGATGTTTGGACCGCCGCCAGAGATCAGCTCAGCTCGCCTCGACTCTCCCCAATCGGATAGGCTGCTGGCCTCGGAATCCAACCGAAGCAGCACATAAAATGAGAAGTGATTGGATTCCGTTCAGTTTGAATATGGATGCTGCTGCTAGTTTGATGATAGCGCGGACCGCATTTCTGCTTGCTGCTTGCCACCGCCTTCATTCGCTCTTTTCATTTTTTTTTTCGCTCACGCAGTACATATTTCTGCAAGGTTTCGCCCCCCCCCCTCCTTTAATAACAAGACGATATTTTGGCATTCTGTTACGGATCGCAAATTTTCGTCCCTCAGAAAGGGAAGTTTTGGTAAGCCAACAGACCCCAGCGCAGAGTTGGCGACAGTGGCTCGCTGCAGCTCCTGCAGACCCTTTCTCCCCGTCACTTCCCCTTCCCTTCCCTCCCGGATATCGGTGTCGATAAGTGAGGGAAAAGCGGGAGAAAGGGGTGGCTGCGGCATTGCATAAGGCGAAGTAGTGGTGGCGGGGTATCATCGAGGAGAGGAGAACGCGGATAATGAGCGGAACGCTATCTATGGATCACCCTTAGTGCTGGGCTTCTACTCTGCTCTGTAGCCCATTCAAACCAAGATTCAAACCAACCATAGAGCCCTGCTCGCCGCGAAAATATATCGCGTAATAAATTTCGGCATTATTCCCCTTTCCTCTTCTACAAAAAACAAAAAAAAAAAAAAAAAAAAAAAAAAAAAAACAAGCAAATAGTCCGACAGACCTGTGCGTCTGTCCCTGGCACACCCTCACTACCACCCCCGACATGGTCATAAACTGCACCCCTATTCGTCCCGTCGTGTCGATATGGCTTGGAGTTTATTGCCACAAAGCGGGTCCCAGTGTGTCCGTTACGCGTCCGTTTTAAGTCCGTTATACGTCCGCCGCACGGGCCGCTGCTGCCCGGGGTTGTTGTTAATGCCGCTAATGGGTTGGCCTGGCTAGCTCTCCTCGTTTTGCATCAAAAAGGAGAGCGGCTGGACGGCTGTGTCCGGCGACCGCACCAAAGTAATACGCTCTGCGTCACACCGCGCGGGTACTTTGTCAAAAGAAAAGCCTGAAGCAGGGCGTTGCTGCACCGTCCATGAGTGCAGTGACAGTGCTACTCATTAGGACACTGTTATAGTTTGCCCTACATCAGGGTCACGGGATGGCTGATAGATTCTACTCCAAAGACGGATGTTAGTTTTTGGTCTCGGGTGCACTCATCCAAAGTTGGGGCAACACTGTAAAAAATATCTTTGCAGATGTACGATACATTTTGTAAAGTACAACTCACGAAAAAATTGCAAATTTATGACAAACCATTCTTATTCGTATTTGAATATCAAGTCGATATATGAAGTGCTTGGAATTTTACGATATGTAATTGTGATTTTACGACTACACTTTGTGGAAAAATTTTCCGGTAAACCTACGACTATTTTTCAGCCTGAAGTTATTCCAAAAGTTCTGTCTCGTTATCTCAACTCTCTCTGGAGTTATCGTTCGCACAGCCGAACACACAGAAAATTCAACAACAAACAGCCAGGAGCCAAATTGGGGCAGTGCAGTAATAGACGTTGCTATCGCTCGGCAAGCAATAAGCAAAAATAGACCCTTTCAGCATTGGCTAAGTGAAGAACAAGGTGAAGAATAACAGACCGGAAACAGTTGCTTTTTATCACCCAAATGTGCCCAAAACACTTCAGTAAAATGGAGATCGAATCGTATTGATACTGTTTATATTTTATCTAAGCTTTTATGAATGTTTGGGTTACGAAACGAAACTCTTTCCGGTCTGTTGTTCTTCGCCTTGTTCTTCACTTTGCTATCGCTGAAAGGGCCTATAAAGACACGTGGTGTGCGAGTGCAGGTGTACACCGAGGACGTCCTGTACCTGGTTCTACTGAAAGTCCTAATGCGCCTCGGCGCGCCGGCTGTCTGGCTACGCCCAGCCCGGGCTTCCAGCTGGAAGTCGCAGCGACCAGTCACTAATTTTTCTGCTCATAAATCCCAGGTGGCCCGGGCGCTGCTGTAGCGTGGCCGCCGGCCCACCCCACCCCTGTCTCGTACGGCTCGCTGGCCGTGGCGGGGAGGGGTAGAACAGCAGGGTGCTGCAGGGTGGGGTGAGGCGGGGCCTTTGCCATAATTTACAAAATGTTTCCGCAGCTGGTGGGCCTGCCGCCGGAGCTGAGCAGAGTGGGGTGGACCTCGTGTACGACTCAACAAGGTGTTGCGGGATTTCCGTGGACCCCCTGTACGTACAGTATTCCCGTACCTGCTGCCAACGGCAATTCAGAAATTTTGGATGAGACTTTTTTTTTTTCAGACAAATTACTTTGAAGTTTAGTTTGATAAAAACTGTCGTTGCGAGATACCAGATAAAAAATCAGCCCCCCTGCATTTGTAGCGGTCCCCGCACTCCTCCCATTTTAGCCATCAAATTGAGCGAATAATTTCAAAGTGCTCTCGAGCGATCGCCGCCGCTCACGGAGGAGCGTCACGGAACATGCTTCGTTCCTCTCAAGTTCAAACAGAGAATCGCCAACTTTCTAGCCCATCTTATATGCCAAACAGCTGGGCCACCTTCTCAAAACTTACGGTGAACAAGCGACTTGGAATGGAAAATAGCAGGAAGTTGGGCAAGCGTGGAGGGGAGGGGTTGTGTTGAGGCAGGAAAAGAAATGAAATTGGGAATGAGCCCGCTGCTTTTTGTACCAAATTCCATGTGATGTTCCTATAGACCTACCCGCTGCGCCGACATTTTGCTTAAACAAAGCGTGATAAAGAGGCACTTTGGTCAGGGGTTCAAGGACTACACAAGTCACATGAATCTACAATGTAGTCGCACAGTAACCAGGACGATTTCACGTTGGAAGTTCAGAATCGTCTTGGAAATCAAGATGACCCATCCTGCCATCCTGATTTTAGAGACAATTTTTAAAACCAATATCAGACTACGTCCAACAGTGTTGCCAGAAAAGTAGGCAAAACCCGCCCAACACACAGCTGTGTGGAGCGCGCGGTATCCGCGCCTGCCTACTAGGCCATTCCTCTGCACACGTATGTAGATGTTGCCTAGTAGGCAGGCGCGAATACCACCCGCTCCGCACAGCTGTGTGTTGGGCGGGTTTTGCCTACTTTTCTGGCACTACTGACGTCCAAGACCTTAACTGTGATTTGAAAACCAAAGACGTAAGTCTTGCCGTGTTTATTGAGAGGTGGCAAAGCGAAGGCCTCCGCCGCCCCACTGCGCCGCGCCACACCAACCACCTGTGCCCAGGAGGGAAGCACGCCCGGGCTAAGACCCTATGGTCCGGCCCATGGTCCGGCCCCGGCCCTCGCCCGCCCGGCTCGCCTCAAGGTCGGGGTCCTGGCCGCGCCGTGCTGGGTGGGTCTGGGCAGGGCAGGGTCCTTGCTACTTCGAAACTGGTGGTATCGAACCCGGGAGGCGCAACCCGCGACAGCCTCGACAGCGATCGCGGAAATCTAATGATTGCTTTTGTCGCGGACGTGACTCGCCGCAAGTTATCGCCCTACACCGCTACGCCACTGTTCCTGAGCCTGTGTCGCGGGCGTGTCACGGGCGTGTCGCTAGCGTGTCGGAGGCAGACACCTGTCACAAGTTGCGCCGCCCCAGTCCACCCGGCCGCGCCCAGCCGCACCCTCAACTTTCTCTTCCCGCCGCGCCGCTGCGACAAATCACAAATCATCCCCCTCTCTCTCCCTCCCCCCCTCTCTCTCTCCCTCCCTCCCTCCCTCTCTCCCTCCCTCCCTCCCTCTCTCTCCCTCCCTCCCTCTCTCCCTCTCTCCCTCCCTCCCTCTCTCCCTCCCTCCTTCCCTCCCTCCTAATTCATTCGCTGCAGCCAATCACTCATCGTGGCTTTCGCACTGCAGGTGCACTGGTAAAACTAAAGCGTAGCCTTACGCCCCGTTTTCAAGCGTATTGAGATTACGCTTGAAATCAAGCGTAATGGGTCTACCCGCTCTGATTCGTCCTATCTAAATGTATGGGAGAATTTCTTTCGTACGCTTGATTTCAAGCGTAACTTCTTCAAGCGTAACTGTATGCTTTATTCAAGCGTACAGTTACGCCTTAGTTTTACCAGTGTGGTCCGCATTGACCATGACAGTGTTTTACGCACCGCGGTAGACGGTGACCATCGAAACAACAATCGACCATAACTAACTCACCAATTAAAAGTTTTTCAGCTGAAACAAATGTATTAGGCAGGCACATTGTCGAACATTAATACATAGCTCAGTTTATAAACCCACGCGTATTCCATGCGGGACACTTCAAGGTTTGGCCAATATCCAGGCCACCTGACTTTCGTGGGACCCAAGAACATATGTCATTTGTTCTCTATATGCCTCACATTGGCTTTTGAACTTGGCATTAGAAATTGCTCAACACACTGCTTTCAACTCTTGTGTAAGCGTGTCAGCTGAACTCTTTACACTGTATTACGGTCTACCTACAGTCAACCATGGTCTACCGAGATTTACCCTCCGAACACGGTGCCACTGCTACGCCTCTGTTTATTCCTTATTTGAACGATCGAGACGGCGCGCACATCTCTCCCCACACGTAGCTCGCTCTCTCTCTCTCCAACCAACACACACGTGGGGGAAAAGAATCGCTCCCAGGCGACCTTTTGTTCGGCTCCTCGTCCGCTGCGCCCGGCAGGCGGGCAACACCACAGCACACTGCTCAGGCGGCGCGGCGGCGCACGGTGTGACCGCGGCGGGTCTCCCTTTTCTCCATTCCTTCTTTCCCATGCTCTCTTTCTGCACCATGTCGCCATTTTTCAGCAAGCGAAGCCTCCTTGCCATGCCTCCCCTCCTCCTGCTGGGCCGTGAATGTCGACAAAGCGAAGCAGCCCGAGTGCCCGCCGGGGATACCGTATACCTGCATCCCCTCCCCCACCTTCGGTCCCACCCCGCAGCCTATAAGGCCCACGACCCCGTGAGGGCGTCCGTGCGTGCGTGTGTGCGCGCGGGCGCGCGACCAAGATCCCGATAAAACCGTCGGAGAACGTCAAGAAAAGCCCAAAGAATGAGCGTCGCACTCTCGTGATAAATTTTCATTCGAGGCAAAAATTCGTGAGTGAATTCACACGTTTCTCTCAGGCTAAGCAGTGTCTCAGACACGTCCGACTAATTGCATGGATATTCCAGTGTAATTCAAGGAAATAGAGGGGAGAAACAACTCTGAAATTTTTGAACTCCTGCTCGTAATTTAGAAAATTTCAGAAAAATTCAAAAAAATATAAGAAAAACTCACAAAAATTCTCAAAACTTTAGGAAGATTTCAGAAAAGTCATGAAAGTTCCAGTAAAATTCACAAAAAGTTAGGTAAAATTAAAGTGAAAATTCACCGAAATTCCCAAATGTGTATTCAACATAATTCAGAGTTATTTCCCCCCCGACGGTAATCTAAGTTATAAACTCTTATGCTTACGGAAATATAACGTAATTAGCTATGTCGCGCTGAAGAGTGCGGCTTGATGACATCATATAAATTTTCCTCGACGCGCCTGGCTCCACACCCATGTCGGGTCGGGCTGGTCTCCTCCCGGGTCCGGCTGACTCGGCGCGGGGCGGCGCCGCGACCCTCCCCGGCATGGCCCTGCCCGGCATGGTGCTGACAGGGCCGCCTCTTGACCTGCTGATGGGAGCGCAGGGGGATGGGGGAGGGAGGGGTGGTTCGGCTGCGTGGGCGCCAGCCCAGCCCACTGCGCGGAGAATGAACCCATTCACTCGGAATTGAAATGATCATCAAAACTGTAGGAAAACATCAAAGAAGATGGCGCGCGCGCGGTTCCGTGCGACGACTGTACACGGAGCGATGGGGCGGGACGGACGGGACGGGGAGCGCACAGCTTTGTGTTGCGAAATTTAGTCATTTGGAAATGGAGGCTTTTCCCCCGATTTTCCCTCTGGACCAACGTTTTTTTTTTTTTCCTATCCACGGCCAGCCCGGCCATCGAATGTACAGAACCTTTGAAGGCAAGGTCATCTGTGTGTTTTTATTATTTTTTTCCTACGCGAAATGAATAAGAGTGGGCGAATGAAAAGCAGGTGATAAATGAAGCGAAACCGTTGAGTTTCACCCCCGCGAATCTTTCGACATTGCTAAGGGGTGAAACAGCGCGCTGCAACCCCGTTAAGTACTTTTTCCCCCGGCGTGCGCACGCGCGCAGCTGACTGCCACTCCTCGTCTGCTCACCGACCGCAAAAGTCACGCCATTGTGTCGCCTTGCTGCGCCACCCCATATGCAAAGCATGAGACGAGCTATGGCGCGGCCATGCAGTGGGGGCAGGGCGGTGCTCAGCCGCCGTGAGGAGCGTGTTGGCAGACAGAGCAGCAAAGAATCACTCTAATATACCTGAGTGAGGTGGACGCGTGTATCTACGCCTGTTGACTACGCAGAGTATCCTCGTCTGCCTCTCACAGGTGTTTATTCGTGAACTTTGTTGCCTTTTTATCTGGTTTGTTGCCTTCTTGTCTGGTATTAATGCGTGGAAGTATAGTTGCGGCTTTGGGAATACGTTCGGGCAGGGCGTTGCTTTTAAACGCATGCACTATAAAAAAAATTCCTCTAAATTATCAGCAAAGTTGCTGTAAAGTTTTTAAATGACTAGTGTTGTTGTGTACAACAATATAGCCATGCCATAAACAAGTATTGTTGTCTATCAACAGCGCAAGTTGTCCGGTAACAGTAAAAGTTGTAGAGGAACAGCAAAATAGCTGTGAAGAAACAGCAAAAGTTGTACACGAACAGCACAACTTGTGCAGGCACTGTAAATCTGAGAGTCATGTTTCTGACTGAGATTGAGCGAGGCATATAACGTCGCCCTAAAGGAGTGAGGAAATTCTATATCTATATCGCTCATTTGGAGTGAGAAGCGTCACTCAAATCGAGCGAGATGACTTGATAGCGCTCGTTTTGAGTCATCGAAACGACTCAAAAGGAGTGATGTCAATAATATCACTCTCCCAGGAGCGATAAAATTTGGGTCACCAATCTCGCTC
This sequence comes from Frankliniella fusca, assembly GCA_029379305.1. Classification (NCBI taxonomy): domain Eukaryota; kingdom Metazoa; phylum Arthropoda; class Insecta; order Thysanoptera; family Thripidae; genus Frankliniella; species Frankliniella fusca. Next base: position 15,197 of record JAHWGI010000513.1, on the reverse strand, counting down.
TCCTGAGAGCGAGAATGCTCACTCCTCGATATACAGTGCATGGGAGCAGTAAAAGCTGTTCAAGAACAGTAAATTTCCTGTTTTGAATTGAAAACAAACATGCTTGTTCTTTGACAACTTATGATGTTCTCGAACAGCATCACTGTGTGTCAACAACATGGTTGTCACTGAGAGTGTTGTTTTCCAACAGTTTTTTTTTTACAGTGTGCAGTGCTCTGTCCCTGTCTGTCTGTCTGTCTGTCTGTCTGTCTGTCTGTCTGTCTGTTTCTCTGCCCCCCTTCTCTCTCTCTCTCTCTCTCTCTCTCTCTCTCTCTCTCTCTCTCTCTCTCTCTCTCTCTCTCTCTCTCTCTCTCTCTCCTGCTTTTCACTTTCTCCACCACCTGCACGTTTTGCGAGGCTGATCTACGTTAGATGGAACAGGCAGGCAGAGCGGCGCCCGACCGGAGCCAGCGCCTCATTGATGGAAGAGAACTCCAATTGGATCACTTTGTGATTTCTGTCGGCCGCGGCCGCTGCCGACGCTGCTGCACATCTCGTTTTCAGCTCGCCTCCCACACTAATTGAATCGGAGGGGGGAAAAGAAAAGGCAAGAAAGCGAACCACCGTGGGAGGCCGTCAGCGTGCCCCGAAAAGATCCAATACCGGCCCACCTCACACCATACCCCCCCGAACCCAACGGCCACAGACGGACCAACCTGTACGCACGCCACCCCACACCCCGCCCAACCACCACCTCCCCCGCACCCAGGCGCCCCCCCCCAGACCCAACCTCTGATTGCGCTGAAAGCTAATCCCCCCCGCCCGACCCGCATTTTCCCCACTGACGGCCCCACCACCACCCAGACCCCCCCTCCCCACTCCACTTACCCCGCCGCATCCCCGCAAACCCCGCCCCGACCCACCCTCCTCCCCACTCACTCGAACCTAAACAGACACTTCCTTGCATCGCAAGCCCCCCCCACCACTGCACACCCCCAACTAACAACCCCCCCCCCACCCAACACCCCAATCCCGCCCCCCCCCACCCACCCGCTCCGCAGCCATTACTCTCGCCAAGCCCCCCACCACCTCCGGCCCCTTATCCTAGCCACCACCTCCTTCCCCCCCCCCCCACTGAAATGTCCCCAAGCTCCCCCATCCCTGGACCCCCCAGCCGCCTGAGCCCCCCCGCCAACCCCCCACCACACATTCGTCAACCTCCGCCATCATTCCCCCCCCCTCCACAGCCCCCTCCTCCCCCAAATCATCCCACCCCCCCCCCACACCCATCCCTCTCCCACCCCCCAGCATGTCCATGCCACAGACCACCATGCCGTGGCGGGGTTGGGGGGGGGGAGCTGTGGGGCGGATAGTGCGTTTGGTATCGCGCCGTGGTATGGGTTGTGAGGCGGGTTATGAATTACTCGGCTGGTGGGAAGCTGGGGTAGGTTAATGTGGGGCATCTGGATTTTGGAGGTACTGGGTAGCAAAATTGTTTATAGGTAGTGGTACCTGGTCAAAAAGCTATAGGGGAGAGTTGCTTGGCACGACCGAGAACATCCAAGCGATATACAGCGGCCACGGAGCCTAACCACCGATACTTTACCGATCCGCACAATAGAGTCACGTCCTATATCTATAGCGCGCAGAAGCCTCCTAATGCTGCAGAGAAAATAGCGGCGACAGAATACACACCAAGACGCCCGCTTCGGAATTCATGGTATCTGCGCACAAAAATGCCCTAACTTCGAAGAGGTTGAGTGGAAAACAGAGAATCGGGTTATGTGTCCGCTTATCCCAGCCAAAAGAGACTAAGCCACCCTGGAGTTCCTGGATGGAGAGGACTTTAAGGCTCCCGAATCCGCTCACCGTCGCCCAACGAAGAGCTTATTGCGCGAGCGATGAAGGAGCATCGAGAGCAATGCCGTCCGATGTCACTAGATCACTGGTATAGGTCCTTACGCCTTTAATTCTGACAGGGGGGAGGGGGAGAAGCGGAGCTGTAGGAGACGGTACGGGGTATAACTCGTTCCTACGACTATCTGAGCGAAGACTGCGAGTCCTGAGAACAGCGGCCCCATGGGAGTAATAACCTAACACATACGTATCGCACACGTATTGCCCTGAGGCACGCGCGCGCGAACACCGTATGTGCACATTGGGGGGCGGGGGGGAGAGGAGTATCAGCCACAAGAAGGAGGATAAAAAATTTTAATGAGGGAGGGCACACCAAGGGGGGGGAGGGGAAGAGGGGGGAGGGGGTTATAATTTTAATATATATTAAAAAAATTAAAAACATAAACAACTAACACAACCCAAACCCACAACCCACACAACCCCCCCCCAGACACACACTCCCCCCCCGCACCCACGACTCCCACCCACCCTATCATAATCCAGCAACCAACTAATTCCAAAGAACCCCCAGCCATGCATTACACACTCCTTCCCATGGTCAAACCCTTCACTTCCACCACCCGCTCCCACCCCCACCCAAAGCGCGCCTAACAACCCCTACATATACCCCCACTATACCCGGATGCCCCAAAAACTCCCCCCTTGCCACCACGCATCCAGTCATAATACTCCCTCCTACCGAGCCTACCACCTCCGAGTGTCCCCCCCTCCCACTTCCACCTACCTAATCCCAGCAACCCGACCCCCCTTTCCACCCTCGCATATCACAACCCTCACATGCCCCCCCAGCTCTCTCCCATCTACATCACGCTCAAACCCCACACCAAAACGTTCCCAAGTCCCTAAACCGCCCCCCAGCCCTCCCCCGCGGTAACCTCTCCCCCCAGCAATCGCCAAACAAATACAGCCAATTATCCAATGCTCACCTACACCCCCCTCGTCATGCCTCCACCATTCCCCCCCACGCCTCTATGCTCCCCTCCCCACCCTATATCCCTGTCTAACGCATTCATCCAACCAAACCAATCAACCACCCTCCGCCACCCACCCCCCGTTATCCACCTCCCACTCCCATCCCATTCTCAGATCAACACGCCCGCCCCCCCCCCCTACCAAACAGCAACCTCAACCCCAACTCTCCCCCCACGACCGCAACCTCCCACTCCCCCCCACTCCTCCATGTACTACACAACATACCGAAACCAAACCACTGACCCCTAACCCTACCCACCCCACAGCGAAACCCGACCTTACGACCCCTGCCACCGTCCCAACTCCCCCGCTCCACCCAGCCCTCCCCCCCGAAGCCCCCCCACGCCCCCTCCCAAGTAGATCAAGAACCACAACTCACTGAGCTATAATGACACCGTCCCCCCACCCTACCCAAACCTAATCCCCTACCAAACCTAGCCGTGCACAGCCCTAAGGCCCTGCTCCCCCCTACTCCTAGCCTACTCCTATCCACTCTCCCCAAAACGACCAGTATGCCTACACCCTTCCCAACTCCCCCCCCACGTAGGCAATCACACCAAACATAACCATATCACTCACCTAAAACCCTCACCTCCCTCAACCCAACTCACCCCTCCCCTCAACCATGCCTGCATCCACCCCTACAAGCCACCCCCAGCCCCCCTCGACCCTACTGTCCTCACTTACTTCCCAAAACGCTCTTAACCCCGTCCCCAAATACCCCGACTATACCTCTTATATTCCTCCCTCTAATCATAACTTACGCCATCACGGGGATCCCCCCCCCACCCCTATCCCAACACTACCGTGCCCGGGAGTCTAAACAAAGAACCCGGCCATAATCCCGACGCAGAGCTAACGCTCGTCCTTTACAACATAAACCAAAATCCTCCCAGTCCATCTACCCCCTCCTCACCCCCCATGCCCCCCCCTCCCTCATCTACCCCCAGTCCAATATACTGCCAATGACCCCCCCCCCCCCCCACCCCAATACCTCCTTCCCCACAATCATCGAAATACTCATCCTCCACGAGCCGGGTCAATATCCTCTCAACCTAACCACCGAGACCCTCCCCGACCCACCAATCGTGCTCCCAACTTTAACCCCCGGTCGACAACTCCTCTTCACACCCCCCACCCCCCACCCCACCACTCATTACCCGACACTTACTATCACATCCCAACCCCATGTACGCCCCCACCGCCGACCCCCCCCCACCCAAAACTTTTCACTAACATCCCCAGATAGACATCACAAAGAAACACCCACCCATTCTCACACCACCCACTACCGGCCCATACCCAGCACAGACCCCCACCCCACGACACCTCAGCACGCACGACCTCAGGTCCCATCCCACCATCACCCCACCCAACCCTTCCCCCCCGCCACATACCCAGCCAACCCACCCATCCCAACCTCCCCCCCCTCTCAACACCCCTGTTCATTCCCACAGCTAATCACCCACTACCCATCGCACCAACCCCCTAACACGCCCCCAGTATATCACAACGCACCACCCCTACACATACTGCCGCAACTCACCCCCCCCACCCCCATATTACTCCAAATACCTACAGAGACCCCACCCACCATCCACGTCCTGTCCGACCCACAAATCATATCTCATTCTAAACAACACCCACCTACACCTACCATCCCTCTCTTCTCCCTAATTCCTCCCCCTACTCCTAGCACACCTATCCCCACCAACCAACCGGTCAACCCACCCTTAAGTTCACAGCGCACATCTCGACCTACTCCTACTATTACCCACCACAAACCAACCATCTTCACCTCCCACGTCCACAGCGTCCGATCGCCACCTCCCCACCCCTAGACTATTAACACCATCAACACACACCAAACTCACCTCTGCAACGCCCAAGCAGATAACCCACCTCCCCATAGCAGCATACTCTCATCTCCCCCCCCATCCTGTTCCCCCACCCACCAACCCACTCCCCACTCTTACCTCACCCAGCACACCCCACCTGCGCCCTCCCTCCCCGCAACACCATCATGTATACACAGCAACGAAAACCTACCACACGTCTCCGCCTTCCGCCCCCCCTACAATTGCATCTAGATGGCGTGAACCCTCACCCTGACTCCTCCCACCCCCGCACCTGCACCACACTCTCCGATCCAACCACTCAACTTCCCTATCATGCCCCACGCACCTTCACACCGTAATCCGTAACTAACAAGAAGCCAAACTTTATCCCCCACCTTTTCCCCCCCTAGTACCATCACCACATAACCGCCCCAACCTCCCGACCCCCTTCTCCCCCTCCCTCCCCCCCCCCAACCTGCTCCCCCCCAAAGCCTCCCCACCCCAACCCGACAACCTACCACCGCGCGTTTCTTCCCTCGATCACCCGTTATACACCTCCCTAACCCACTCCGCCTCCCACCCCAAGCCCCCAACAATTCTCATACGCTACACCGTCTCCAAGCTCCCCTGCGTACTACTACACTTCCTCCCCGCCAGGCCCCCCCTGCTTCGCCCCCCCTCCCCCTGGCACATCCTTCCCGCCCACCCCGAAATCGCCCAAAGTACCACCCCTACCGCTCATCGCCCCCCTCCTACAACCTCCCAAGCCCCCCCCCCCCAACCACGCTTCCGCTCCCTAGTTCGTCTAATATAAACCTAGCCCCCCATCCCTCCCTTACCCCCTATGTTCTCCCCCCACCACGCCTGCCCCCCCACCCCGACCCGCCACCGACTCCAACCCCAAGCTCTCACATTACCCTCAAGCCTTCCATCCTTATCCATCAACTCCCCACCATTCAACCATTACCACCGCCCACCTCTTACAAATCCTCACAGACCATATAGCCACTCCTTCCCACCCCAAGTCCCCCAACCTACACAACCAAAACAACCAAATCGCGTTCAACCTACATCAAACCCCATACCCTCCCCTACCCCTCCATCACCATCAACCCCGCCTTTCCAACCCCCCCCACCACGCGAACACACCAACGTCTCCAATTCTATGACCCTCACAAAACCCTCCCCCACCCCCCTTACACCTAGTTCACTTCAAACAACAAGACCCCAAAGCTCCACGTACTCCCACCCCCACCCCCTCCCAATACACATACGCATTCAGAGCCCCGGGATTCCCCACCCCACCCATCCCTCACCAATCCCCCCAACACCCACCTCTCGCACACCATCCCGAGTCATAGACGCCCTCGCCAAGTCGACCTTCCCCTCCAAGGGATCCGTACCCCGACCAACAATCCGCCATTCCCGCCCTCCACACCCCAAATTCGCCCGCGCTGCACATCCCTCCCCGCCACTCCCCCCACTCCCTCCCAGTCCACCAGACCACCCCACACCCCCACCCATTCCCGCCCCCCCCAAACCCCCCACCCCCAGCCCTTCCAGTCTAGCACTCTTCAAACCAAACCACAACCCACCCCCTCCCCCCCTCTAGCCTCCCTAAACCTACACATCCCCTCACACACAATGCAACTCCAGACACTTGTCACCTCCGACACACCCAACCACCCACCTCACACCCTCACGCACACTCCCCCTCCACCAACGCACTCCCACCCCACCAACCAGCACACACCAATTACAAAACTTCCCTACACACCCCACCCCCCACCCCGACACCACCACACACACACACCCACTGAAACAAACTCACCACCCCACTCCCCGCAACCCACACACCCCCTCTAACCTCACCCAGCATCTCTCACAACACCCAATCACACCTCCTCCCCCACCCCTCAACACGCAACTCTCTCCCCACTCGCCCACCCAAGCCACACCACACACCCCCCACCTCTCCCCCTCCACGCAACTCAACTCACACCAACACTCCACACCCCCACCACCCACCCACACCGCACACCCCTCCTCACCATCACGCCACACTCTCCACCAAGCCACACACACCCAACGCCCCCCAACCTCCACACTCACCCTCACACCCGCACACACACCCCACACTAACACCCCACACCACACTGCACACCACACACACACGCACTTACTCCACACCCCCACAACCACATCCGTCGCACCCACACGCACACAGGCACCACTCCCACCCACACCACCAAAACCACATCCACTCGCCCGAACCACATCCCCCACTCCCCGCAACACCCACCTCTCAGGGTTGCACGCACGCCCAACCCACCCCTCACAACCAACTCCCCACAACACGCCCACTCCTCAATATCCCCCCCACAACATCGCTCTCACTACACACTAACAGCCCCACCCCCCACCCCGCCCACCACCCCACCGCTCACACCCACAACTCTCACAACTCTCCCACCCACCCCCACCCCCCGCCCCACCTCACCCACCCGCTCCCCCTTCACACAACCACGACAACCTACAGCACACCCACTCCGCACCACCCACCACATCACGACTCCCACACCCGCACCCAGCACACACCCACGCACACAGCCACTCCCCCCACCCACTCACACACACACACCCCCCTCCCCAACTCCCCCCCAACCCCGCACGCCCATACCTCCCCTTCCCCCCCCGTCCCCCACCCCCCACACCCCCCCACCCCCTCCACCCCATCATCCGCCCAACCGCGGCCCAACGCCGCACCACCCCCAACTGCCGCCCCCCCACCCCAACCCCATGACATAGTGATCCCCCCCCCCCCCCCCCCCCCCCCCATAAGAAACCCCTAGACGCCCCTCGCCCCCGCACTGCTAGACTAAGAGTTTGCCGGATATATAATGGTTTCACGCCCCCAACCACCCTCCCTAATAAGCCGCCCCCCCCCCCACCGTTGGCACACCCACCCACCCACAACCCATCATCTCCCCTGAAATCTCACCTCCCCCAGCCCTGCAGCCCATTTCTAAAACCTCCCACCCCTCCATAATTACACCTACAACCATCCTACATACTATACCACCACTCTAGACTACACCAACCACCCCCCTCACACCAATACAACCCCACCCCCCAACCTCACTCCTATTCCACCCACGCCCCCCCGCCCTGCACCCAACGACCGGACACGCAACAACTACACCCTAAAAATAGGCCCCCCCTCAATCCATCCCCGCCAAACAACACACCTCTAAACCCCAGAGCCCGAAAACATTTCTAATACCCGTCCCCCACCCTCCCACAACCCACCTATCGCTCTTAAAACCCACTCCACTACCCCCCATAATTACCCCACTCACATCCCACCCCATCTTCAAAACCCTCCCCCCCCCACTAAACCTCCACGACCCTGACCCCACCACTCATGGTTAGTCTCTTCCCCTCGCAATTCCCTCCGTACTTACCTACCCGAAACCCCTCCCATCCCACAACCCATCACTCTCCAAATACAATCCCCTCCTCACTAACCTCCCACGCCAATAGCGCCTCAACACTCTCCCACACCCCTACCACTCCCTACAACTCTCCCCCCACGCCTTAACTCCAATTCCTACAAACCACCCCCCCCCCCACCATCAACCCAGCCCCAACATTCTGCTCATACTGCATCTCGACCCGCCGACCCATCCATAAACCCCCCAACCCTACGCCCATCGCCAGGTCGACCGGAAGTCCCAAGGTCACCCAAATCCACTTCCACCCCGCGTCCCCCCGCACCGTACGCACACACCTACACTCACTCCTCCCGCCCACCCCTCCCCCACCACCCGTTCTTCAACCAATTCTACACCTCCCCTACCCCCCTTCACACCTTCTCCCTTCTTCCCTCCGCCCCCACGACAACCCCCCCTTCCCATCTGCTCCATTCGCCACCCACACCGCGTACCCAACACCACCCTCCACCTCCCCCTGGAACCCCCTACACCACTCCCCCCAACACGCCACCCTTCCACAGCCGTCAACAGGCCCTAATCATTCTCACCCTAATCCGCCACTCCACCCAATCACACCCACAATTCCCCCGACCCAACTAACCCCCACCCGCCCCCACCGTCGCAGCCATCCCTAAATTCACCTAACCTCCCACCACAACTCTCCCCCCCCATTCACATAAGAACCACCCACCACCTACATCACCGCAACCCCCACTCCCCCCAACCACCCCACCCCCAATCCAGCCCAAAAAAAAAAGCACAATTTCCTTGCCCGTCTCCCCCCCGTTACCCCCCCCAGGCGCAACCACGGCGTCAACGTTAAACCGCAACCCTATCACCATGCCCATCACCATAGACACCCAAGCCCCGGCACTCCCACCCCGAAAACCTGTCGCTCACCCCCCCCGCTCCCCGCGCCCTCGCCGCCGCCTCACCGCCACCCCAAACAGTAACTTGGCTCAGCCCCTAACCGAGCACCACCCAACACCCCCTCCTCTCTAAGCAATCCCCCGCCCCCACGCCCCAAAATCCAACGAACTTCCCAGCTCAGCTTGCGCTGCCCCCAACTTCCCAACCACCCTCCTGCCCGAGTCAACCCCCATCCTACAACACCCACTCTGTCCCAGAGTGATCCAAGACCCCCCACGGCACCGCCACAACTTCTTCCCCCCCCCCCCCCTGCCCATCCTGAGCACCGCAAAAAACTCTCTAGCGAATTACTCCGCCACACCCCCTCTCTCACCTCCCCCACATTCGAACCGCGCCCCTCCCCGCCTCCCCTCCACATCTACCCCAACCCCCACCTCCCCACATCCCCACACACTTCAAACTCCAGTATCTACACTCCGCCTCACCCTCCCCCCGATGCTAACCGCCCCCACACTGCCCGCCCCACCCCCCCTCCCCTCATCCCACACTAGCACCCCACCCCCTGTCCCCCCCCACGCGCCCCCCAACACCTCACCACCATCGATCACACCAAATCACCAACAACCTCACCAACCCCCAACACTTCTGCCCCGACCTTCCCCCGTACAACACGCCCCCCCCCGACATACATCCAACCGCTCTCCTTCATCTAACACTCCACCAACCAACCCTCACTAACCTCTCCAGTCCCCCCGGCCTTCATCACAAATCACCATATTCCAACCCTCCCCCCCCTCACCCACGCAACCTCCCCTCACTGGCCCACAACCGACAACCCCCCGCCACATAACCCCGACTGTGCCACCCCGCATCCACACCCGCCCTTCACAATTCACCCATCAATCGACACACCCATTCACCCCCACCACACCCCAACCGCCCCCCCTCCGCCCCCGAAACTACATCCACTTAACCCCCACCCGCCACAACAGAAACCACCCACTAAACCCCAACCCACCTACACCACCCGCTAACCAACCCCTATTTCTCCCGCAAACCCCTCCCCCCCCCCCCTCTTCCTCCCTTTCGTCCAAGCAACCTATCGCCTTACCATCCCCCCCCCCACCCGCCCAACCCCCCCCCTAATTCACCAATCCTGACAGCCCCACCCCCAACCCGAAATCAACACACGTACGCCCCCACATTCCCAGCTACCCCCGAGCAAACCCCATCAAAACTCTACCAACGAACCTTACCTTTACCCGCCAAACCAAACCACCCACCCCCTCCAAAACGCCCCCCCACCCCCCAGCACCCCCTTTCACCTTCCCCACTAATCATCCCACACCAAATCCCAACCTACAACCATTCATTCCCCTACCTCCAACTCATCGTCTCCCCACGCTCTCTCCCCATTGACCTCCCCACTAACATCAGCGATCACACCCCGCCCTCCTCACGCCCCACCTCATTACCCCAACCCAACACACCCACACTCCTACTGTCCCGTCAATCCACCCCCCACGCCTCCTCTCACCACACACCCCCGTCCCAACCCCACCCTCCATCACAACACACATCTCCTATCGAACCCCACCTCCCACCTTAACAACCCGACCTCGCCCCCTCCACTCTAACCTATAGCTCCAGTCACTTCATCCCCCCTCCCGCCTGCCCCCACGACCGAAAGGTGTCCCACCAACATTCATGCCACTGACCTACCCTCTTAATCACCACATAATCATACATCAATACCTCGTCCAGTACCCATCCATCTTACTATCTTTCCCACCCCCCACCCTTACCCACCTACTCTCTCCATCTATCCGCCCGGTCCCCCTCCCCCCTACTACTCCTACACCCACACCGTCCGTCCCGTCACGTCCGCCCAATCACGCCATCAGCCTCCTTACCCTATTCAATGAGACAACCCACCACACCCGCCCCCGCACACGGGTTCCACCCCCCTCCCGCCCGCCCCACCCAAACCCAAAACCGTCCACTCCCATATATAATAACCCCCCCCTATCTCCTCTAAAACGACCTCCTTCCCACCCGCCCTCCACTCCCACACCCTAATCCGCCTCAGTGATCCGCCCCACCTTCCGCCGCACCCCCCCGCCTACACCCAAAGCCCCCCCGGCATACTACCCACCACATGCCCCCACATGCCCTCCCCCCCCCCCCCCCTCACACCCCCCCCTCTTCCCCATTCCGATCGACCCAGCAGCCTACTACTCCCGCCCAGCCCCTACACCCCTTCCCTCCTGTCTGTCCCACCACTGCCCCCCCACTCGCTACACCCCCCTCGGGAGCCACCCACGACCCCACCACCCATCCCCCCCCCCCCTCCTCTCAACCCTCCCCCAACCCCCTTGCCCCCCCACACATCAACCAATCCGTACTCGCGTCAACACAACCCCCAAGCCACCCAGTTCCTAACTCCAGAAAAGCTGTCCACTCCCCCCTCCCACCGCCACCCTCCACACCCCCCACTTACTAGCCACCAACCATCACCCTACCATCCTCAGCTAACCCCCCACATCCTACCTACCACTCTACCCCCCCAACCCCATAACACCAAACACGCCGTCATCCCTTCAGCCCCTGACAGCTCTCCTCATCCCTATACACCAAATATAACGCTCTAGACCTTAGCGCCCAAACCACCCTCCTACTAGCCCCTGTCGGCCTTCCTCCCCCTTCCCAACCTGCCTCCCCCCCCTCACCCTCTCCCCCCCCCCACCAGCAATACTCTCCCTATAATCCCCCCCCACCCCTGACCCTCCGCCCTCTCAAACCCCCCACAACCCTCTTCCTATCCCAATTCATCCCCTAATACCACTCCCCGCCCTCCCCACCCAGAACTCCCAACCCCTCCCCACCAAGACCCCTTTTTCCCCTTCTCAACAATTACCCCCCACCCCCCGCCCTTACAATACACAACATCCGCCACCCACACCCAACCCACCATGTCCCCACCCCCACCTGAGACTAGCCTACACACCCCAAGCCACAAACAGATACCTCGCTTTATTTGCCACACCACACACCAAACTCCGTCACCCCACCAACCCCACACGCCCCCCAACACATCATCACAAATCCCCGTAACCCCATAACGACACAACACCCTCACACCCACTAGTCCCCTCGTCCCGACGCGCCCCATCCCCCACCCTCCGTTCCAACCCCGACCCCCCCGCATCCCCCCTCACCCCACCTACTACACCAAACCCCCCACCACACAACGAAACACTCAACTCTTCGTCACCACCCCCTCTACCTCAGGCAGCCCCTTCTCCCCCTATCTCCCACCCGTCCCTCCTTCCACGAAAACTCCCAATTACACAGGAAGACACTTTAAAGAACATACAACCCACCCCCCTCCACACTCACTCCTATCTCATACATACACATCTCCTTCCCCCCACACTACCCCCCGTCCCCCCGCTAACCAAATACCCATAACCCATCCCTCACAAACCCCCACCCCCCCATTCCCCCCATCTACCCCCCTTCATCCCAACCACCACCATTCAATTCTATGCACTCAAACAACACTGCAACCTCCGCTACACCCCGACACCCTCCCCCCTAAAACTTTCACACCCTTTAACCCCCATCTACAAACCCGCCCTACCCAGTGAAAAACAACCGAGACCACCGCCTCAAACACCCTCCTCCCGACGTCCCCACCCCACCCACCTCCTCCACCCCATAACCCCCGCCTAAAAATTTAACTCCCCCACCCAGAACCCAACTTAGCCTCGGCCTTGCATCCCCCTCCTTCCCCTAAACCAACTTCCACCCTCACCTAAATCCTCCACAACGCCCCACTACAATCTCGGCCACCCCCCGCCGGCCTCCCCCTACCTCCTAGCCCGCCAACTATCCCCCCAGTCACCCCACCATTCACCCCGGGACCACCCACAATTCCATCCTCGCCACACACAAGTCCTACCCGCACACTTCTCCCATTCTACCTACCTCCAGGTACAAACCCTCACCCCTCAAAACACCCTCTTTCGCCGCGCCACCGCCCCCCCACCCCTCCCCTTCTCCCCTCACCTACACCTAACCACCTATCCACGCTCCACCCCAGCAACATTGGCACACCAAGCTACCGTATTCTCATTTAACACAACTAAGCTCCCCCTACAACAATCATTCCCCCAAACACCCCACCCCTCCTCAACCCCGCCCATCACCCCCCCACACTCCGCAGCCTCACGCCCACCACCAAACCATCCCACTCCCAATCCACACATAATCCAAACATCACCAACCCGTCAACACTCGGCCTACCAGACCCTCACCAATCCAAATCACCACTAATAGCATCCTCCACACCAACAGCCACACCCCAATACGAAACGTCACCCCCCAGCTCTGATCCCATCCACCCGACCTCACCCCCCCCACCCCCCAACTTCCAATTCCATCCATACACCCAAACACACTCTACCCCACCTATCCCACCCCCCCCCTTTTCCTAACACCACATTTACCCTTCCCTGTCCCCCCCTTCCCACCTCCACCACCTCTACGCCCTCAAAGTACCTACCGCAGGCCATGCCCCCTCCCAGGTCTGAGCCCTACGCCTCCCCTATCTTCTCCACCCCCTTTACAAACATATACCACCACGCTTCCCACCCCCCCCCCCCCCCCACCCCTCACGGCAACCCTACAAACCCAAGCCCACACCCCCTACCCTCCAAATTCTCACCATCAACCATCCACTCTTAGCGACCCACACCAGCCCCCACCTCCCAACCCACACCACCCCCTCCCGCCTCATCTCACAACCAGTCCTGTCTCCCTCACCCCTTCCGTCCCCCCCGTACCATCCAACCAGCGCCGCACAACTGTTTTTCCCCCATCCATCCAACATCACACCCCACATACTCTAAATCATTTCATACCCCTCCACCCCACCTCCCTCCACGAACATCCCCCACCCCAACCCCGTCCCCCACCCCCAAACTCCCTTCCCCCTCCCACCCCCACACTCCACACTTCACCACGCTTCCCCAACTTCCCACCGCCCCACCCTCGCATCCCCACCAAATCTTTCACCAGACCCCAGACCCCCCCGCCGGCCCCAGACTCCCACCTCCGGTCGTCCCTCATACTCCCCCCGACCCGCCAAATCCTTGCCATCCACGATCCCCTCCTCTTCTCACCGAATCTGTCCATCCCAATTCACCCCAATTCCACCCTTTACCTCACCCTCGACCCCCCCTCCACCCCCCCTCCACTCCCGCCCCATCTCACCTCCTCCCCACACCCAATCCCCCGCAACTTCCTCCTCAAGCAATAATAGCATCAACATCGCCATTATTATGTTTGATTATTCCATTGTTTCAACAACAATATCACCCCCCACCATAAAACTCGCCGACCGCTACTTCCAACATATGCACCCTCCCAATACCCCCTCCACCCCCGACACCACCACGCCGTCCCTCTATCATCCCACCCGCCCAATGACAATTATATAACAACCTCACATTCCCTACCCCTCATCTTCCTTAACCCCGACACCATTACTCACCCCACCAATCGCCCACACTACTACATCCTCCCTTCTCCCCAAAACTCTCCCACTCAACCCCCCGACCAATCCCCTCCCCCCGTTCCCCTCACTAAACGCCCTACGGCCACCCCAATACATCCAATCAAACGCCCCACTCATCTCTTTATAACTCCTTATACCTAACCACCGCAGAGCAAAATGTGATAGCACCAATAACCTTTCCAAGCCCGCTCATCTCCCCGTCCCACCCCCCAATACTTCGCGTAAACCACCCCCAACCACTAATCCATTATCCGAAAATATTATCCCCAGCCCCACCACCAACACCCCACATACCTACCGACCCACCCTCAATAAGCCACCCTATACATCAACGCACTCCTAACCCCCACCACAAACGCCCCCCTCTGCACACCTCAACCCCCATCCCTCCCTACCGAATCACGTCCTGCTCACCGTTTAACTCCCAACCCCAGCCACAGAGCCACCCCTATCACCCTCGCCCCAAGCCATCTCCTGCCACCAAAACTTTCATCAACGCTTCACCGGCCTTCTCACATTGCTCCAAAACCCACCATACATCCCCAA
>JAHWGI010000512.1:0-101142 GCA_029379305.1 Frankliniella fusca | reverse complement strand
ATGGTTTGGTGTCCTAAGGGGTATCTCGGCGAGTTGCGACCCTATGGACGAAAATTTCGTCCGTTTTGCTCTATCTCTTACTGTTTAGCCGCTACAGCGATAAATGTGGACGAAAAGTCGTCAAAATGCATGCTGGGTGTCGTTTCCAGGGTAATTTGTCGAGATGCGACCCTTCGCGGAGAACGGTTTGGGCGCTCGGCCCCTTCTCGTAAAAAGTGGGAAATTGATAACAAAATGTAAAAAGGCAAGCGGGGGTCCAGGTGGCGGCAGCCCCCTAGCTTAAATGAGTAAATCTTAAATCATTCAGGCTCGCCAGCGCCGCAGGCCTAGGTAGATGTACGTAGGCCCGTCGCAGCGCAACAGTGTTTCGCGAGCTTTCGCGAAGCCTGTTACGAGAGACGGTGTCTGGCGTACATCTACCTAGTTAAATTTGCTTTGTCTCTGGGTCACTATTTCAGCGGGTAACATGCAAAATTTTATGTTTCTAGCTCAAACGATTTAAAAATTATTCTCTCAGTAAAAATTGTCCGCGATCAGCTTGATTTTTGAACTGCTAGGCTCGTTGTGCAATAAAGACCTCACTTTGTAAGAAGAAGAAGAAGGGAAGATGCGTGGCGTAGCGTAGCTCAAACCCATAACAAAGGAGAAAGACCACGTCATTGGCTGAGCAATAGCGAAGCCCATTACGCCACTGGAGTGCTAAAAATGTTCAATGTCCGTCTGTCTGTCTGTCTGTGTGTCTGTGTGTCTGTTCGCTCGATAACTCGAGAACGAGTTAAGATATCGACCTGAAATTTTTACTGTAGCTTCTTGGCCTAAAAAGCTCGGACAAGTTCAAATATGAACACTCTAGCTCAAAAATTGACCCTGCTAAAAAATGATTTATATTTTATAAAAAATTAGATTTTAAAAATTACAAAATTTTATTGTGTCCTAAGCGGTATCTCGGCGAGTTGCGACCCTTCGGGCGAAAATTTCGTCCGCTTTGCTCTATCTCTTACTGTTTAGCCGCTACAGCGGTAAATGTGGACGAAAAGTCGTCAAAATGCATGTTGGGTGTCGTTTTCAGGGTAATTTGACGAGATGCGAATCTTGGGGCGAAAATTTCGTCAGTTTTGCTCTATCTCTAACTGTTTAGCCGCTACAGCGATAAATGTGGACGAAAAGTCGTCAAAATGCATGCTGGGTGTCGTTTCCTGGGTAATTTGTCGATATGCGACCCTTTTGGGTGAAAATTTTGTCCGTTTGGCTTCGCGGAGAACGGTTTGGGCGCTCGGCCCCTTCTCGTAAAAATTGGAAAATTTATAACAAAATGTAAAGAGGCAAGCGGGGGTCGAGGGGGCGGTAGCCCCCTGGCCTATTTGTTGGCTGAGCGATAGCGAAGCCTATTACGCCACTGGAGTGCTAAAAAAGTTCAATGTCCGTGTGTCTGTCTGTCTGTCTGTGTGTCTGTCTGTCTGTCTGTCTGTCTGTCTGTGTGTGTGTTCGCACGATAACTCGAGAACGAGTTAGGATATCGACCTGAAATTTTTACTGTAGCTTCTTGGCCTAAAAAGCTCGGACGAGTTCAAATATGAACGCTCTAGCTCGAAAATTGACCCTGCTAAAAAATGATTTATATTTTGAAAAAAAAAATAGATTTTAAAAATTACAAAATGGTTTGGTGTCCTAAGGGGTATCTCGGCGAGTTGCGACCCTATGGACGAAAATTTCGTCCGTTTTGCTCTATCTCTTACTGTTTAGCCGCTACAGCGATAAATGTGGACGAAAAGTCGTCAAAATGCATGCTGGGTGTCGATTCCAGGGTAATTTGTCGAGATGCGACCCTTCGCGGAGAACGGTTTGGGCGCTCGGCCCCTTCTCGTAAAAAGAGGGAAATTGATAACAAAATGTAAAAAGGCAAGCGGGGGTCCAGGTGGCGGCAGCCCCCTGGCTTAAATGAGTATATCTGAAATCATTCAGGCTCGTAATAAGGAAAAGCGGGGTTCCAGGGGGCGGCAGCCCCCTGGCTTAAATGAGTAAATCTTAAATCATTCAGGCTCGCCAGCGCCGCAGGCCTAGGTAGATGTACGTAGGCCCGTCGCAGCGCAACAGTGTTTCGCGAGCTTTCGCGAAGCCTGTTACGAGAGACGGTGTCTGGCGTACATCTACCTAGTTAAATTTGCTTTGTCTCTGGGTCACTATTTCAGCGGGTAACATGCAAAATTTTATGTTTCTAGCTCAAACGATTTAAAAATTATTCTCTCAGTAAAAATTGTCCGCGATCAGCTTGATTTTTGAACTGCTAGGCTCGTTGTGCAATAAAGACCTCACTTTGTAAGAAGAAGAAGAAGGGAAGATGCGTGGCGTGGCGTAGCTCAAACCCATAACAAAGGAGAAAGACCACGTCATTGGCTGAGCGATAGCGAAGCCCATTACGCCACTGGAGTGCTAAAAATGTTCAATGTCCGTCTGTCTGTCTGTCTGTGTGTCTGTGTGTCTGTTCGCACGATAACTCGAGAACGAGTTAAGATATCGACCTGAAATTTTTACTGTAGCTTCTTGGCCTAAAAAGCTCGGACAAGTTCAAATATGAACACTCTAGCTCAAAAATTGACCCTGCTAAAAAATGATTGCGAGCCTGGATGATTTAAGATATACTCATTTAAGCCAGGGGGCTGCCGCCCCCTGGACCCCCGCTTTTCCTTATTACGAGCCTGAATGATTTAAGATTCACTCATTTAAGCCAGGGGGCTGCCGCCCCCTGGACCCCCGCTTTTATCTATTAAAAATAGGCCAGGGGGCTACCGCCCCCTGCACCCCCGCTTGCCTTTTTACATTTAGTTATCAATTTTCCAATTTTTACTAGCAGGGGCATAGCGCCAAAACCGTTCTCTGCGAAGCCAAACGGACAAAATTTTCAACCAGAAGGGTCGCATCTCGACAAATTACCCTGGAAACGACACCCAGCATTCATTTTGACGACTTTTCGTCCACATTTATCGCTGTAGCGGCTAAACAGTACGAGATAGAGCAAAACTGACGAAATTTTCGTCCAGAGAGTCGCATCTCGTCAAATTACCCTGAAAACGACACCCAACATGCATTTTGACGACTTTTCGTCCACACTTACCGCTTTAGCGGCTAAACAGTAACAGATAGAGCAAAACGGACGAAATTTTCGCCCAAAGAGTCGCAACTCGCCGAGATACCCCTTAGGACAGCATAAAATTTTGTAATTTTTAAAATCTAATTTTTTTAAAAAATATAAATCAATTTTTAGCAGGGTCAATTTTTGAGCTAGAGTGTTCATATTTGAACTCGTCCGAGCTTTTTAGGCCAAGAAGCTACAGTAAAAATTTCAGGTCGATATCTTAACTCGTTCTCGAGTTATCGTGCGAACAGACACACAGACACACAGACACACAGACAGACAGACAGACAGACACACAGACAGACAGACGGACATTGAACTTTTTTAGCACTCCAGTGGCGTAATAGGCTTCGCTATCGCTCAGCCAATAAAAAATTAGATTTTAAAAATTACAAAATTTTATTGTGTCCTAAGCGGTATCTCGGCGAGTTGCGACCCTTCGGGCGAAAATTTCGTCCGCTTTGCTCTATCTCTTACTGTTTAGCCGCTACAGCGGTAAATGTGGACGAAAAGTCGTCAAAATGCATGTTGGGTGTCGTTTTCAGGGTAATTTGACGAGATGCGAATCTTGGGGCGAAAATTTCGTCAGTTTTGCTCTATCTCTAACTGTTTAGCCGCTACAGCGATAAATGTGGACGAAAAGTCGTCAAAATGCATGCTGGGTGTCGTTTCCTGGGTAATTTGTCGATATGCGACCCTTTTGGGTGAAAATTTTGTCCGTTTGGCTTCGCGGAGAACGGTTTGGGCGCTCGGCCCCTTCTCGTAAAAATTGGAAAATTTATAACAAAATGTAAAGAGGCAAGCGGGGGTCGAGGGGGCGGTAGCCCCCTGGCCTATTTGTTGGCTGAGCGATAGCGAAGCCTATTACGCCACTGGAGTGCTAAAAAAGTTCAATGTCCGTGTGTCTGTCTGTCTGTCTGTGTGTCTGTCTGTCTGTCTGTCTGTGTGTCTGTTCGCACGATAACTCGAGAACGAGTTAAGATATCGACCTGCAATTTTTACTGTAGTTTCTTGGCCTAAAAAGCTCGGACGAGTTCAAATATGAACACCCTAGCTCAAAAATTGACCCTGCTAAAAAATGATTTATATTTTGAAAAAAAAATAGATTTTAAAAATTACAAAATGGTTTGGTGTCCTAAGGGGTATCTCGGCGAGTTGCGACCCTATGGACGAAAATTTCGTCCGTTTTGCTCTATCTCTTACTGTTTAGCCGCTACAGCGATAAATGTGGACGAAAAGTCGTCAAAATGCATGCTGGGTGTCGTTTCCAGGGTAATTTGTCGAGATGCGACCCTTCGCGGAGAACGGTTTGGGCGCTCGGCCCCTTCTCGTAAAAAGTGGGAAATTGATAACAAAATGTAAAAAGGCAAGCGGGGGTCCAGGTGGCGGCAGCCCCCTAGCTTAAATGAGTAAATCTTAAATCATTCAGGCTCGCCAGCGCCGCAGGCCTAGGTAGATGTACGTAGGCCCGTCGCAGCGCAACAGTGTTTCGCGAGCTTTCGCGAAGCCTGTTACGAGAGACGGTGTCTGGCGTACATCTACCTAGTTAAATTTGCTTTGTCTCTGGGTCACTATTTCAGCGGGTAACATGCAAAATTTTATGTTTCTAGCTCAAACGATTTAAAAATTATTCTCTCAGTAAAAATTGTCCGCGATCAGCTTGATTTTTGAACTGCTAGGCTCGTTGTGCAATAAAGACCTCACTTTGTAAGAAGAAGAAGAAGGGAAGATGCGTGGCGTAGCGTAGCTCAAACCCATAACAAAGGAGAAAGACCACGTCATTGGCTGAGCGATAGCGAAGCCTATTACGCCACTGGAGTGCTAAAAATGTTCAATGTCCGTCTGTCTGTCTGTCTGTGTGTCTGTGTGTCTGTTCGCACGATAACTCGAGAACGAGTTAAGATATCGACCTGAAATTTTTACTGTAGCTTCTTGGCCTAAAAAGCTCGGACAAGTTCAAATATGAACACTCTAGCTCAAAAATTGACCCTGCTAAAAAATGATTTATATTTTATAAAAAATTAGATTTTAAAAATTACAAAATTTTATTGTGTCCTAAGCGGTATCTCGGCGAGTTGCGACCCTTCGGGCGAAAATTTCGTCCGCTTTGCTCTATCTCTTACTGTTTAGCCGCTACAGCGGTAAATGTGGACGAAAAGTCGTCAAAATGCATGTTGGGTGTCGTTTTCAGGGTAATTTGACGAGATGCGAATCTTGGGGCGAAAATTTCGTCAGTTTTGCTCTATCTCTAACTGTTTAGCCGCTACAGCGATAAATGTGGACGAAAAGTCGTCAAAATGCATGCTGGGTGTCGTTTCCTGGGTAATTTGTCGATATGCGACCCTTTTGGGTGAAAATTTTGTCCGTTTGGCTTCGCGGAGAACGGTTTGGGCGCTCGGCCCCTTCTCGTAAAAATTGGAAAATTTATAACAAAATGTAAAGAGGCAAGCGGGGGTCGAGGGGGCGGTAGCCCCCTGGCCTATTTGTTGGCTGAGCGATAGCGAAGCCTATTACGCCACTGGAGTGCTAAAAAAGTTCAATGTCCGTGTGTCTGTCTGTCTGTCTGTGTGTCTGTCTGTCTGTCTGTCTGTGTGTCTGTTCGCACGATAACTCGAGAACGAGTTAAGATATCGACCTGCAATTTTTACTGTAGTTTCTTGGCCTAAAAAGCTCGGACGAGTTCAAATATGAACACCCTAGCTCAAAAATTGACCCTGCTAAAAAATGATTTATATTTTGAAAAAAAAAATAGATTTTAAAAATTACAAAATGGTTTGGTGTCCTAAGGGGTATCTCGGCGAGTTGCGACCCTATGGACGAAAATTTCGTCCGTTTTGCTCTATCTCTTACTGTTTAGCCGCTACAGCGATAAATGTGGACGAAAAGTCGTCAAAATGCATGCTGGGTGTCGTTTCCAGGGTAATTTGTCGAGATGCGACCCTTCGCGGAGAACGGTTTGGGCGCTCGGCCCCTTCTCGTAAAAAGTGGGAAATTGATAACAAAATGTAAAAAGGCAAGCGGGGGTCCAGGTGGCGGCAGCCCCCTAGCTTAAATGAGTAAATCTTAAATCATTCAGGCTCGCCAGCGCCGCAGGCCTAGGTAGATGTACGTAGGCCCGTCGCAGCGCAACAGTGTTTCGCGAGCTTTCGCGAAGCCTGTTACGAGAGACGGTGTCTGGCGTACATCTACCTAGTTAAATTTGCTTTGTCTCTGGGTCACTATTTCAGCGGGTAACATGCAAAATTTTATGTTTCTAGCTCAAACGATTTAAAAATTATTCTCTCAGTAAAAATTGTCCGCGATCAGCTTGATTTTTGAACTGCTAGTCTCGTTGTGCAATAAAGACCTCACTTTGTAAGAAGAAGAAGAAGGGAAGATGCGTGGCGTAGCGTAGCTCAAACCCATAACAAAGGAGAAAGACCACGTCATTGGCTGAGCGATAGCGAAGCCCATTACGCCACTGGAGTGCTAAAAATGTTCAATGTCCGTCTGTCTGTCTGTCTGTCTGTGTGTCTGTGTGTCTGTTCGCACGATAACTCGAGAACGAGTTAAGATATCGACCTGAAATTTTTACTGTAGCTTCTTGGCCTAAAAAGCTCGGACGAGTTCAAATATGAACACTCTAGCTCAAAAATTGACCCTGCTAAAAAATGATTTATATTTTATAAAAAATTAGATTTTAAAAATTACAAAATTTTATTGTGTCCTAAGCGGTATCTCGGCGAGTTGCGACCCTTCGGGCGAAAATTTCGTCCGCTTTGCTCTATCTCTTACTGTTTAGCCGCTACAGCGGTAAATGTGGACGAAAAGTCGTCAAAATGCATGTTGGGTGTCGTTTTCAGGGTAATTTGACGAGATGCGAATCTTGGGGCGAAAATTTCGTCAGTTTTGCTCTATCTCTAACTGTTTAGCCGCTAGAGCGATAAATGTGGACGAAAAGTCGTCAAAATGCATGCTGGGTGTCGTTTCCTGGGTAATTTGTCGATATGCGACCCTTTTGGGTGAAAATTTTGTCCGTTTGGCTTCGCGGAGAACGGTTTGGGCGCTCGGCCCCTTCTCGTAAAAATTGGAAAATTGATAACAAAATGTAAAGAGGCAAGCGGGAGTCGAGGGGGCGGTAGCCCCCTGGCCTATTTGTTGGCTGAGCGATAGCGAAGCCTATTACGCCACTGGAGTGCTAAAAAAGTTCAATGTCCGTGTGTCTGCCCAGGTGAAACGAGATCATATATGTTACACATATATACTCATATGTAAGTGCTATATGTAAGCCTTATATATGAGTCATATGTGATTATATGTGGGGAGTTACATATAAGCATATATGACAATATATATAATCATATATAACAGTATATATGGTCATATATGACTACACATATATAATTATATACATAGCATATATGGAACTGTATACTACCATATATATCTGCATATGATGTTATATATGATTATGTATGAATGTATGTACATCTGTATATATATATATATAGAAATATATCTGCATTGGAAAACAGGATAGGATGCCTATTGAGCATTGTGAATACTACAATAATGAGTTCACATATTGTTTTTATTTAAGAAAAATTAACTGGACTTGTGGTTTGATAAACCACTACTACTGGTAAGATTATCTAGCATAAGTGACACTCACTTAAAACTCAAATAGGTCAAAACATAGATAAAACATTGATAAACTAAAAACAAAATGGCACAGGTGCTAGAAACAAAAATCAAACATAGATAAAAGACAAACTGCACTTGAAGTGCTAGAAACAATACAGGTCTGTTGTTCGAAAGACAAGAGCTTAAGTTTTATATAATTATGAAGAAGAAGACTGCTTCCTGCACTTCCGCTTCATTTCTCCTAGTTTCTGGCTTATGCATGACGTCAGGAGTTTAGTTTTGATTATTGGAAGCTTCTTAGACTTAGCAACAGTTTTGGCATACCCTAAAAATAAAAGAAGTTGTTAAAGAATAGATTCATATTATTTATTTTAGAACACACCTCCCTTGAAGTATGAAGGCAAGAAAAATACTCACTGATTATGGCAGCCATTGCATTAGGGTGCAGACAATCCAGATCTTCCTGTTTGATGGAATCTTTCCCAGCAGCCGTTGGAGCCCTCCCAGTGTAAGTGCAGTTTAAAATCTTGGATGGCACAAAGACTCCAGGCATTAGCCGCCTTATTACATGTCTCATATCTGCCCCATTAAGGGCATTGGTAATGTCTTTAGACCTACAGTAGATACCCTTACACAGTTCTACAGAGTCCTGAAACAAACAACAGTAAAAACTTAAAAAGAATTTCAAAATAAAATGAAGGTAAAATCACAGAAATATTATTAACTCACATTGTTTGCGCCATAAAGCTGATAATTCAAGTGCTCATACGATTCCATGTCACTCAAATTAAAAGTATCATCATCCTTCTTATCATCATCCTTCTTATCATCATCCTTCTTATCATCATCATCATCCTTCTTATCGTCATCCTTCTTATCACCATCAATATTTCCATCTTTGGTAACACTCTCATCAGCATCCCAATCAGAGAGACCGTCGCCAATACCACTATTGTCATGATCGGAAGTCGTTGCATCTGGCTTCTCCTTTTCGGACCTCTCCTCCAAAATCTTCTGACCTTTAACTCCACTACCTGCAATAAAAAAACAAGTCAGGTCAAGACGCCATTGTACTTCAGACAAACCCGTCCTTCCCACCCCCACACCCCTTCTCGCCCCGCGCAGACAGAGACCTGCACCGAACTGCCAGTAAGAGCACTACTTGGGCTTAAAGTATCCCGTTCCCAGCCGCGCGCCCTGCAGCCCGCCGCTCGCCGTCGTGCCAGCCGAGTCCGGCAACCAGCCGCCGCGCCAGCCGTCCGGCACAAGCACATCATGGCCTTGCAGCTGCTCGCTCCCAGCCCTGCGCCCTGCGCCCCGCCCGCGTCGCTCCCTGCAGCTAAGTGTACCACCTGGCCGCCGCGCTCGCCGTCCTGCTCAAGCACATCATGGCCTTGCATCTGCTCGCTCCCAGCCCTGCGCCCTGCGCCCCGCGCCCCGCCCGCGTCGCTCCCTGCAGCTAAGCGTAGCACCTGGCCGCCGCGCTCGCCGTCCTGCTCGAGCACATCATGGCCTTGCAGCTGCTCGCTCACAGCCCCGCGCCCCGCCCGCGTCGCTCCCTGCAGCTAAGTGTAGCACCTGGCCGCCGCGCTCGCCGTCCTGCTCGAGCACATCATGGCCTTGCAGCTGCTCGCTCACAGCCCCGCGCCCCGCCCGCGTCGCTCCCTGCAGCTAAGCGTAGCACCTGGCCGCCGCACTCACCGTCCTGCTCGAGCACATCATGGCCTTGCAGCTGCTCGCTCCCAGCCCCGCGCCCCGCCCGCGTCGCTCCCTGCAGCTAAGCGTAGCACCTGGCCGCCGCGCTCGCCGTCCTGCTCAAGCACATCATGGCCTTGCAGCTGCTCGCTCCCAGCCCCGCGCCCCGCCCGCGTCGCTCCCTGCAGCTAAGCGTAGCACCTGGCCGCCGCGCTCGCCGTCCTGCTCGAGCACATCATGGCCTTGCAGCTGCTCGCTCACAGCCCTGCGCCCTGCGGCGCTGCAGCAAAGTGTAGCACCTTGCCGCCTCGCCCGCCGTCCCGTTCACGCCTAACATAGGCTGCCCAGCCAACCATCCTGTCTAAGCACAAGTTGGGCTTGATGCCGCTCGCCCTCACCGCTTTCCCTGCTGGCAGAGTCTGACACCCAGCCGGCGGCTCCCACGTCCTATTAATGCACAACGTAGGCTTGAAGGAGCTTGAGGCCACATGCTCCCCGTCGCGCGCTTTTCCCGCCCGCCCCGCTTTGAGCTGGACTGCGGCCCTCCATCTCCTGGTTAGTTTACCAGCTAGTAAGCATCACTTACTTTGATTTGCCACTTCTAACTTCATCTTGTATTCCTCTAGCATTCTCTTTAGCTCCTCCTTTGTTGGGCTGTTAGACTTAGATGTGCTGTGATCCTTAGCCTTAGCAGTAACCTGAAGCCGTTCCCTCTCTTGTTTTCTCTACACAAAATTGTGAAAGGTATATTACCCAATTTTGTTTTAATATACTTAAAATTGTCACAAAAATAATTATCTAACCTTTACTAATTTTGCATGAAATTCCTGTAGATCTTCATCGGAGTCAGGACACGATGAAGTTTCTTGTCTGTCTTCCTCCTCTTCTCCGTCTTTGCTGGGGCTGTACGGGGGATCTTTGTCTTTAGCAGCATGGGACATCATGATTTCCTTTGACATTGCTTTCTCAGCAGCCTTTTTATTCAACTCTAAGATCCTTTTGCTCCTTGCTCCCTGGTTCAAAATAATATATTAGAGCTACAAAATTATTCAAATGACACATTAAAATGCAATAAGATAAGCTGTTCATACTTGATCAGTGTTTTTCTTTGCCTCGATGGGGTTGCTTTGGGACTGTTTAGAAGTTCCATTTCTCAACCTTTTCAACGGTGGATCGTCAGATTGAGAGTTAGGCTGTTTCACTGGCTTGTTTCGTTTGTGTGAATCACGAAGTAACTCCATTTTCTCCACCAATTCATCCCGGTCATCTAAAGTCATAATAGTACCTTGATTAATTTCAATTTTAATTAACTTTTATATCCAGAGGCAAGATTTAAGTCACATTTCACATATAGAACAGATATCACGATCCCAGCCAATAATACCAGTGGAATGTTAGCCTGGCCGTGTATCTGTTCGAGGTTATGGTTACCCTACGCTCAAATTACTTCAGAAAATACATAAATGGTACATTAATTATCAACATTTTCTTAAACCACTCATTCAAGCAAACCAAAAACGAGCAAATACACTTTGAGATTGATCGTTCTGAAGCAAAGCCAAACGACCGTTACTTTTGAATATTCATCATCACAATACAGAAGCTTCGCTCACTGCTACTATCTTGTACACCGTATAATTGTGCTCTTAAGATATTTTGAAAGGTAATTAGTCACTTGTGTTGTTGAAAGAAACGTGGAAAGTACGCACCTGACATTGCCTTGATTTGCCCGCGGTACGGTTTCCTGTTGTAGATGACTGTGACGTAGTCTTCGAGCTGTAGGGAACGCTTGCTCACGTCACCGGCACTCACTATGGCCTTTTTCTCGACTAAGACGTACGACTGGTCTTGATCACAAAATAACACATTCCACTCCATTTTATTGTTCAAAAGTTAACTGACAAGACGAAACAACACACTCAGACGTTCATCGACTTGCTCCGACTACGACTCCCGCGCTGTGCTCCACCGCCGTCTCTTCCTCTCTCCCCTACTTTCGGAGAGGACCGTTGCAGAGAAGGGAGGGGGAGGGGAGGGAAGGAGGCGGAGGCGATCGTCAATTGTTACTCGAGTCGCGTCGCGTCGAAAAGCAGCATGGTTCCTTTCGCGGACATATTTTTATTGAACCTATTATTTTAAATTGAAAAGTAGTGACATAATTTAGTGAGCTGATAATATTAAGCTTTCTAGGTCTCTTATGTATTAACGAGGGTAATAGATTCTGGATTCATATTAATCTCAGTCAAAGATTTATGTTTAGTCAACGGACGGAAAGCAGACATCCTGCCCTTTTGTTGAGATGTTTTGAAGTGCGGTGCTGTTATGCTTGTCGTGAATATTGAGTGATTGCTCAGGAGTTTTCCTGTAATCCGCAATTATGCCGCGTCCTAACAAACTACGTAGGATTGAACTGGAGGTGAGATACTTACAAATAATTCTTACAATATCTTGTGACCTCTTCTTATTTGTATTTTAATTTTGCAGGAAGAGGACAGCCAAAACCATGATAGAATCCACGAACCACTAGTTAGCATTGCATTTATATTTCTGTCTAGTTTAGTATCTGATTTTCCATACATTAAATCTATTGTATTTTCTCAGCTACCTGGGTTTTCTTCTCAACTCCAAGTATTGGAAGACAGTAGCCGGGAGGTTAGCTTTTTGTTTCCAAATAGAAATATATCTGTGGCTAATGATTGGTAAGTATGTTGTATGCGGTGACTGTAGAAGAAATTTTCTTGGTTTGCAGAGTTTAGCTGAGGAAGAGCAAAATGTTTCACATCAGAGTCCTTACGATGAAGATGAGGATAGTATTTCGAGAAGAGTTCAATCTCATCAGGTTAGTATTAGAAACGGTTTTTATATTTGTGTTGTGTGGCTCCTCAAAACTAAAACATTCTACTTATTTCAGAGTAAGTTTTGTAAGAAAAATGAATTGGAAGGTCAATCGCAATCATCATTGAGTTGTCAACCCATGCCGGCTCCAAATGTTTCTGTTAACGAAAGTTTTTATGATAAAAGCACTGATAGCTTATTGACGAGACTTGAAATGCATAAAGTAAGAGCAGCAAAATGAAACTTTACTAATCCTTCATTGCACTTTTAAATTGTACAAACCATTATCTCCCTTTCAGGCTGACGTTCAGATTCAAGATGATTTATCAACTGAGGTAGATGACACTTACTCAAGTATTGACACAAGTTTAACAGGTACTGTTGAACGTCATCTAGAAGTTTG
The DNA here is from genome assembly GCA_029379305.1 of Frankliniella fusca. Lineage (NCBI taxonomy): Eukaryota > Metazoa > Arthropoda > Insecta > Thysanoptera > Thripidae > Frankliniella > Frankliniella fusca. The sequence goes on along the minus strand of JAHWGI010000512.1, from coordinate 88,453 downwards.
TAGCAAGATGTTCCCTGAAAAAGACTTGCCGTCATTTTCCTCAAGTATTGCAGCATGTGATTTAGATGCTAATGAAGACCGAAATATCTCAGCTTCAGAGGTTGTTTTTGTAGTCTTCCTTGCAATATTTATGTATTAAATTTTATTTTATTTCACTCTAATATTTTTATTTTTTTTCCATTTAGGATGATCTTATAAGTAATAGAGTACACAAGCATTTAAAGGTTTGTTCCTCTTGTACAACCTGGATGTATTTACCCTATACCTACTACAACTCCTACTGATATCCTCTTTGATCTTCCTTTACTATTTCAGAATGTTACTTTCGATACCTCTACAAGGGATGAGTTGCTAACAACAGTTGGAAACCGCTTAATGGTTTGTGAACAGTATAACAATGTTATTTAAAAGCAATACTTGTAAGAATGATAATAAATCTACATTAGTGTCATTTCTATACTTTCTACAGGCAAGCAAGGAATGTGATCAAGATCATACAGGATCTCAAATGCATTTAATTGATAATGGTAGAGAGACTCAAGACAAGGTTTGTGATTTATTGAATTATTGTTTAATAACAAGTCTATAAAAAGATTATTATAATTTATACAACAGTCTTCATCTGATTTGCAGTGGGATCAGCATAAAACATTTACCATACATCACCATCAAACAAGTAAGAAAATCACAAACTATAATTTTTTTTATTTTGAATTAGAACGGTGCCATGAATTTTGAAAAGAATTTATTTAATCCTTACAGGTGAACATTTTCACTTCAGTACTCCGAAGAAAAATGGTGATGCTTTGATAGATTTCCATCCTCTACTTTCTCCTGTTTGTTCTGAAAGTTCTAATCTTGGTGAAATGGACAACTCAAGTGATAGTGCAGAAAGTTCAATGCAATCGGCCTGTAGTATTAGTTTTCTGCAAAATCTGTCAAAAGAGAATGAAAATTCTAGTAGCAGTGATAGTGAAGAGGATTCTTTAACTGATCGGTGCTTCAAAGCAGAGGAAAAATCATTTGTTGAGATGGCTAAAATTTGGAGTACCACACCATTGTTTTATGGCAGCCATAAAACTGTGAATGATGGAATTTTATCTGTCATGGACTTGCACATCAATAATCTTGAGTCAAAATCTGGTCTGGATCGAATGCTGAAAACAATTTCTGATCTTCTTCCTAAAGGTCATCTCTTACCATCTTCGGCTCACCTAATCCTTCAGTATGTTGAGGGGTTAGCTCCTAATCTTTCTGTGACCACTCACTATTTCTGCAAAAACTGTTTTATGTACTGCTCGAATGATGATAGTGAGTGCCCTATTTGCAGCAAACATACAGAGAAAGGCATTTTTTATTGTTTTGATATTGAAGATGTTGCAAGGAGTTGGTTTCAAGAAAGGAATTTGGCAGCTATGATGGATAAATCAAGAATAGGTAGCAACACTGAATCAGTAAGAGACATTCAGGATGGGTCTATTTACAAAGCCTTAAATGTAGAGAGAGGCAGGTATGATGTAAATCTTATTCTTGCTACTGATGGTGTGAGAATAAGAAAAAATAGTAAAAGAGAACTTTGGCTGTTAATGGTGACTCCTGTTGAGGTCCCAATCCATCTAAGACAATCTTTTACTACAATAAATGGAATTTGGTACAATGATGAAAAGCCCAAAAATATGAATTGTTTTTTTAAACCATTTTCAGAGCAAATGAAAAATATTCATGAAAGAAAAGGAATTGAATGGACTCATCCCCAGTCAAAGGAAGTAAAGAAAAGTCAATTAAAGGCACCACTTGTTGTAGCTGATGCTCCAGCAAGGGCCAAAGTGCAAAATATAATGAATTATAACTCCATCAATGGCTGCAATACATGTGAAATTTCTAGTGTGCGCAGTCGTCCGGTACCAGGTAAAAAAGCCGTACGCATTTACAAGTATCAGCACAACCTAAAGCTTAGAACCGATGAGGAAATGTACCGTCAAGCTGAAGAGGCCCTTGAGAAAGGTAGTGCTGTCATGGGAGTGAAAGGGCCATCAGTTCTCAGTATCATCCCAACTTTTAGTGTGTCATCCAGCTGTATACCAGAGTATATGCACAGTATCCTACTGGGCGTAACTCGACATATGGTCACACAGTGGGTGGAAAAACCTGGACCGTGGAACATTAACGGAAAGATTTCTGAAATTGACGCAGCTCTGTCATCCATCCAACACCCAGACTTTATTCACCGTACATCAAGGATGTTGAAGTATCGTAAAGTATGGAAGGCATCTGACTTATATTATTTTCTTCTTTTTGAATGCTTACCTATTCTTGTGGACGTACTTCCAGAAGATTACTTCCAGCATCTTATCCTCCTTGTTTTTGGAGTTTTTACTCTTCTCAAGAGAACTATTCTTAACCAAGAAATTGAAGAATCTAATTTAGTGTTAAATTTGTTTGTCAGTCAGTTTGAAAGATTGTATGGAGATCGAGCCATGACGTACAATGTGCATCAGTTATGTCATCTTTCATTGTGTGTGCAGCGCTTTGGGCCTTTGCATTGCTCAAGTGCTTTCCCATTTGAAGGAATTAATGGAATGATAGCAAGAGCTACTCATGGTACCCATCATGTTTCCCAAGAAATTGTCAACAATCTGAAGTTGTACCAAGGAATCCAAAGACTGCGTCTTATCATGGAAGGTGTTGACGACAGTCTTCCAGAGCCTACTTTTTGCATGGGTAAAGTTCTCGGAAGATGTAAAGACTACAGTTTAGAACCAGTGGAAGCTGCTTTATTTGAAACTGAAAATGTTAAAATTTTTACAAGAGCAAAACTAGGTTTTAATAATTTTACTTCTGAAATTCACAAAAAGCTGAAAACCTCAAACCAGTATGTTACTTGGCAGAACAATGGTGTCAATCAATACGGCAGCATAAGATTCTTTGCAATGGCAGACAATAAGTTTTGTGTCTGTGTAAGAGTTTACAAGCTTAACCATCTGAATGTATTTTATCACAAAGATACAGTAAAGACTATTAGCCACCTTATTCCTATTAATCCTGACTCATACCATTTTGTTTTACTTCATGAAGACAGTGTACTTCTTTCCTGTGAGAAAGTAGGCAGGGTGAAAGATTTTCTTTTTGTACGACCACACTTGCTGCATCATGTTTTGTAAAACAAACTATCTTTGAGGGTTTATAAAACCCTAGACATCATATGTGTTTCTGTTATTTGAAAAATACCTAAATAAACTAAATATAATGCAGTAGTAAATTGGCAATAAGTTCAGATGGCTTCCCTTCGACCCCATTCTAGGTGAGTGATTCCATGTCAACGGTACACTGAAAAAAAAAAGTTGTCTCCAAAATCGACCATTTTTTTTTGTTGGCTCTCCTATGCTACAAGACTCTACCCTGAATATTTCAGCTCTCTAGGTGCATAAAATACCACCATTTCGGTACTATGTAGAAATGAGCTGAAAGTAAAAGTAGGGAAGGAGTCATGGTAGCGACTTGCCACTTGTTATGCAGCTTGTAAGGTGTCAGTAGATGAAAAAAAATTTTTTTTGATTGAATTTTTTGTTGTTGATTTTTTGAAGTGTACTTTTGGAAATATCTCAAATGATGTCATAGAATTTTTTGACGCTAAAAATACTGAAAGTAGCTCATATCACCCATGATTTATCCTGAAAGACTGATCACACGTAGCCTTTTAGTTTCAGAGTTATGGGGATTGCGCTCTCTCTCATGTTGAGCTGCAGGACGGCGAGCGCGGCGGCCAGGTGCTACACTTAGCTGCAGGGAGCGACGCGGGCGGGGCGCGGGGCTGGGAGCGAGCAGCTGCAAGGCCATGATGTGCTCGAGCAGGACGGCGAGCGCGGCGGCCAGGTGCTACGCTTAGCTGCAGGGAGCGACGCGGGCGGGGCGCAGGGCTGTGAGCGAGCAGCTGCAAGGCCATGATGTGCTCGAGCAGGACGGCGAGCGCGGCGGCCAGGTGCTACACTTAGCTGCAGGGAGCGACGCGGGCGGGGCGCGGGGCTGTGAGCGAGCAGCTGCAAGGCCATGATGTGCTCGAGCAGGACGGTGAGCGCGGCGGCCAGGTGCTACGCTTAGCTGCAGGGAGCGACGCGGGCGGGGCGCGGGGCTGTGAGCGAGCAGCTGCAAGGCCATGATGTGCTCGAGCAGGACGGCGAGCGCGGCGGCCAGGTGCTACGCTTAGCTGCAGGGAGCGACGCGGGCGGGGCGCGGGGCTGTGAGCGAGCAGCTGCAAGGCCATGATGTGCTTGAGCAGGACGGCGAGCGCGGCGGCCAGGTGCTACACTTTGCTGCAGCGCCGCAGGGCGCAGGGCTGTGAGCGAGCAGCTGCAAGGCCATGATGTGCTCGAGCAGGACGGTGAGTGCGGCGGCCAGGTGCTACGCTTAGCTGCAGGGAGCGACGCGGGCGGGGCGCGGGGCTGGGAGCGAGCAGCTGCAAGGCCATGATGTGCTTGAGCAGGACGGCGAGCGCGGCGGCCAGGTGCTACGCTTAGCTGCAGGGAGCGACGCGGGCGGGGCGCAGGGCTGTGAGCGAGCAGCTGCAAGGCCATGATGTGCTTGAGCAGGACGGTGAGTGCGGCGGCCAGGTGCTACGCTTAGCTGCAGGGAGCGACGCGGGCGGGGCGCGGGGCTGTGAGCGAGCAGCTGCAAGGCCATGATGTGCTTGAGCAGGACGGCGAGCGCGGCGGCCAGGTGCTACACTTTGCTGCAGCGCCGCAGGGCGCAGGGCTGTGAGCGAGCAGCTGCAAGGCCATGATGTGCTCGAGCAGGACGGCGAGCGCGGCGGCCAGGTGCTACGCTTAGCTGCAGCGCCGCAGGGCGCAGGGCTGTGAGCGAGCAGCTGCAAGGCCATGATGTGCTCGAGCAGGACGGTGAGCGCGGCGGCCAGGTGCTACGCTTAGCTGCAGGGAGCGACGCGGGCGGGGCGCAGGGCTGGGAGCGAGCAGCTGCAAGGCCATGATGTGCTTGAGCAGGACGACGAGCGCGGCGGCCAGGTGCTACGCTTAGCTGCAGGGAGCGACGCGGGCGGGGCGCAGGGCTGGGAGCGAGCAGCTGCAAGGCCATGATGTGCTTGAGCAGGACGGCGAGCGCGGCGGCCAGGTGCTACGCTTAGCTGCAGGGGGCGACGCGGGCGGGGCGCGGGGCGCGAGGCGCAGGGCTGGGAGCGAGCAGCTGCAAGGCCGTGATGTGCTTGAGCAGGACGGTGAGCGGCGGCGGCCAGGTGCTACGCTTAGCTGCAGGGAGCGACGCAGGCGGGGCGCAGGGCGCAGGGCTGGGTGCGAGCAGCTGCAAGGCCATGATGTGCTTGAGCAGGACGGCGGGCGCGGCGGCTGGGTGCAGGACTTAAAGGGAGCGTCTCCAAGGCTGAACGGGACGGCGGGCGCGGCAGCTGGGTGTCACACTCGGCTGGCACGGCCAACCCGAGGCCAACATAAGGCTGCTCACGGAGGCTTGCAACTGGGAAGAGACCAGCGGCGGCGGGTTTGCCTGCTGCAGGCTGAAGCACCCGGGTGCACTGCACTGTCAAGTGAGCTTTCTGCGATTAGCTAAGCTGCTTGCCGGGCGAGCTTTTCTCTCAAGGCACTTGATGCAGTGTGGGGACGCAGGGCGCTGGCAGCGCATCGAGTCGGGCCGGTAGCTGCCGGCGGAGAGGCCGCCAATTGCACTCGCGCGTTCGGCGGGCTGGCCTACCCTGCACGGCGCCTTACCTACACCGAGCCGGCGCAGCACTTCTGCAGGGGTTAGAAACGGCCTAGGCGGAGCGTGAAGCGATGCTCCCCCACCTGGGTCCGGGCCCGCGTCGCGACCCGTGCGGGTACCGCTTGTTGCAAAAAGACTCGTGTAGCCTTAACTGCTGCACTAATCACAAAACTGAGGACAGATTTGGATTCAGAATGAAATTTCCCTTGTCCCTGGCCCACTCTCGACGAGGTTAAGGTAATACTTTTAATGTTTTATTAGCTCAAACGCAAATTTGTCGCTCGTAGCGCCGCGCGCCGACGACGGACTTTGACTTTTTCGACCTTTTCTACACATTTTAGAGCAAAACTTGCAGTGTACAGGTTGTTCCCCGTCACTTTTTCTATCGAGTTCGGCCATTACATTTGTTGTGGGACACTTGTTAAAGTAAATATAGCAATAAATGTGTCGTCGACAAAGTGACTCCGTAGCGACTACTCAGACTTTACGATTTTTTTCGAATTATTTACCGGCGCCGAGCACATCGACCCCTGTGGCCACTCAACCCTAAATTTAATTCTCTATCTACCACAATTAACGTTTTAAGTCATAGCGCACATTAAAATGAAATCTCGCAAAAGTCCGAAGACGCTGTGAAAAGTGTCGGTTTGGGCACTTCGCACGGGACACGTTATAAATGAAAAATTACTCACCAAATCGACAAAACCTGCTCAGGTTACTAAAATTTGGACTTTTCTACGTCCCTTTGCCAAGTTTCACTAGTTCCTGTCAAGTATTTCAATCGAAATAACTCATTTCAAAACTTGTTGTTGCAGGGCAGGTTGTATGGAAAATCTTCTGGGCAGTGAGGTTATGTTGTCTGCTGGCGGAGCCCGTTCTGTGACAACAAGTTTTGAAATGAGTTATTTCGATTGAAATACTTGACAGGAACTAGTGAAACTTGGCAAAGGGACGTAGAAAAGTCCAAATTTTAGTAACCTGAGCAGGTTTTGTCGATTTGGTGAGTAATTTTTCATTTATAACGTGTCCCGTGCGAAGTGCCCAAACCGACACTTTTCACAGCGTCTTCGGACTTTTGCGAGATTTCATTTTAATGTGCGCTATGACTTAAAACGTTAATTGTGGTAGATAGAGAATTAAATTTAGCGTTGAGTGGCCACAGGGGTCGATGTGCTCGGCGCCGGTAAATAATTCGAAAAAAATCGTAAAGTCTGAGTAGTCGCTACGGAGTCACTTTGTCGACGACACATTTATTGCTATATTTACTTTAACAAGTGTCCCACAACAAATGTAATGGCCGAACTCGATAGAAAAAGTGACGGGGAACAACCTGTACACTGCAAGTTTTGCTCTAAAATGTGTAGAAAAGGTCGAAAAAGTCAAAGTCCGTCGTCGGCGCGCGGCGCTACGAGCGACAAATTTGCGTTTGAGCTAATAAAACATTAAAAGTATTACCTTAACCTCGTCGAGAGTGGGCCAGGGACAAGGGAAACTTCATTCTGAATCCAAATCTGTCCTCAGTTTTGTGATTAGTGCAGCAGTTAGGGCTACACGAGTCTTTTTGCAACAAGCGGTACCCGTGCGGGTCGCGACGCGGGCCCGGACCCAGGTGGGGGAGCATCGCTTCACGCTCCGCCTAGGCCGTTTCTAACCCCTGACTTCTGTCGCACCCGCTATGAATAGAGCAGTGCGACCGGACTGCCAGTCCGAACCGAGCGGCGCGGAAAGCTTACGGGTGCACAGCCCCTTATCGCCCCTGCCTGGAGCTGAAAATTTTGTATTCTAGTTGGTAACGACTTTGGACGAGTCTAATTTTTATATTTGGTCAACAACTTTTTATTAGCAATCATTTAATTTGAACATGCAGTAAAACGGAGGATTTGCCTAGTGATATGAATTGAGTACAGTATGTTTTAATGGAGTCAACTGACAGACGGTGACTGTATGAATGTTCTATATATGAATCAAAGGTTTCATATATCGCTTTATGTTGTCAAATGTATTTCTATATGATTTGTATATTACTTCATATATCGATGTATGCAGCTGTATGTGTATACCAGATGTAATTATGTATGAAGGTATATGAATATATATATTTCTATGTTGCAACATACAGTTATATATGTCTCTCATATGTGGCTATATATAGTGTCATATATGGCTATGTATGATATCATATCTAACTCTATATGGCCTATATATAGCAACATATAAGTCATATATAGCGTATATATGACTATATAAAATTTATATATAATTCTGTAGATTTTTATATGGTTCTATATAATCTCGTTTCACCTGGGTGTCTGTCTGTCTGTGTGTCTGGCTGTCTGTCTGTCTGTCTGTTCGCACGATAACTCGAGAACGAGTTAAGATATCGACCTGCAATTTTTACTGTAGTTTCTTGGCCTAAAAAGCTCGGACGAGTTCAAATATGAACACCCTAGCTCAAAAATTGACCCTGCTAAAAATTGATTTATATTTTTTTTAAAAATAGATTTTATATGTTACAAAATTGTATGGTGTCCAAAGGGGTATCTCGGCGAGTTGCGGCCCTTTGGGCGAAAATTTCGTCCGTTTTGCTCTATCTCTTACTGTTTAGCCGCTACAGCGGTAAATGTGGAAGAAAAGTCGTCAAAATGCATGTTGGGTGTCGTTTTCAGGGTAATCTGTCAAGATGCGATCCTTGGGGCAAAACTTTTGCCTGTTTGGCTCTGCGGAGAAGGGTTTTGGGGCTCGGGCCCTTCGCGTAAAAATTGGAAAATTGGTTACATAATGAAAAGATGCGAGCGGGGGTCCAGGGGGCGGCAGCCCCCTTGCCTATTTTAAATAAAGAAAAGCGGGAGTCCAGGGGGCGGCAGCCCCCTGGCTTAAATGAGTAAATCTTAAACCATGCAGGCTCGTAATAAAAAAAAGCAGGGGGCCAGGGGGCGGCAGCCCCCTGGCTAAAACGAGTAAATCTTAAATCATGCAGGCTCGCCAGCGCCGCAGGCCTAGGTAGATGTACGCAGGCCCGTCGCAGCGTAACAGTGTTTCGCGATCTATCGCAAAGCCTGTTACGAGAGACGGTGTCTGGCGTACATCTACCCAGTAATTGGCTGAGCGATAGAGAAGCCTATTACGCCACTGGAGTGCTAAAAAAGTTCAATGTCCGTCTGTCTGTCTGTCTGTCTGTCTGTCTGTCTGTCTGTCTGTCTGTCTGTGTATCTGTCTGTCTGTGTGTCTGTTCGCACGATAACTCGAGAACGAGTTAAGATATCGACCTGAAAGTTTTACTGTAGCTTCTTGGCCTAAAAAGCTCGGATGAGTTCAAATATGAACACTCTAGCTCAAAAATTGACCCTGCTAAAAATTGATGTATATTTTTAAAAAAATAGATTTCTAAAATTACAAAATTTGATGATGTCCTAAGGGGTATCTCGGCGAGTTGCGGCACTATTGGCGATAATTTCGTCCGTTTTGCTTTATCTCTTACTGTTTAGCGGCTACGGCGGTAAATGTGGACGAAAAGTCGTCAAAGTGCATGTTGGGTGTCGTTTTCAGGGTAAATCTGTCGTGATGCGATCCTTGGGGCAAAAATTTTGTCCGTTTGGCTCTGCGGAGAAGGGTTTTGGGGCTCGGGCCCTTGGCGTAAAAATTGGAAAATGGGTTACATAATGAAAAGAGGCGAGCGGGGGTCCAGGGGGCGGCAGCCCCCTGGCCTATTCTAAATACAGAAAAGCGGGGGTCCAGGGGGCGGCAGCCCCCTGGCTAAAACGAGTAAATCTTATATCATGCACACTGTTAGAAATTTTGTCGTAAATTAACGACAAATAAGTCGCTAATTTTTATAGTGACGGCAATCGTTTTGGAACGAATTTGTCGTAGACTTACGACTGAAAAATCGTTTCTCTACGACATTGTCATCAAGTTTTCTAGCATTGAAGGCCTAAGAAGTTCGTAAAATGTGACGATTTTAGTCGTTTACTTACGATTTGTGTCGTAACTGTACGATCACAATCGTTCAATTACGACTGAAGTCGCACATTTACGACCGAAGTTGTAAATTTACGAATGTACATGTACATGTACATTTACGAATGTGACATCCTGCGCAAGGAATTTCCGATCAATCGTACATTTCGGATCAAAGTCGTAACTTAACGACTTTATTCGTTTGAAAACGAAGTGTTTCGCTCTGAAAATTAGCGATCACTTCGTCGTACACGAACGACACAAGTCGTAACTTGAAAGTGTTGTTTAAAAACGACATTATTGTTCTCAAAAATGTCGTAAATTTACGAGGTTTTTTTAACAGTGCAGGCTCGCCAGCGCCGCAGGCCTAGGTAGATGTACGCAGGCCCGGCGCAGCGTAACAGTGTTTCGCGATCTTTCGCGAAGCCTGTTACGAGAGACGGTGTCTGGCGTACATCTACCTAGTAATAGATAAAAGCGGGGGTCCAGGGGGCGGCACTAAATCCCAGTCCAGAAATCCCATGATCGTTCCCATGAGCCATGGGACATCAAGGAATGTCATGGGAGACATTTCCCCATGGAGGATAACTTTCCATGTAGTTTTTGCCCACTTCCATGTGAGATACTTTCCATGGAAATAAGGTTCCTTGGCAGCTGACCGTCTCTATGGAATAGAGCACTAACTCCATGGAGTAATAACAAAATGTTTAAGTCCACAAAACGACAAAGAGAAGACTGATCGAAATAAATGAAACACGGATATAGGGTGTCGGAAACGAGGCGGAGCCAAATCTGATGGCCGTTTTTGCCTAGCTCAAGCCGTTTTCGAGTTGCCAGAAAAAAGTTCTCAGATTTGAATGAAATTTAAATGGCCCTACTAAAATTCATCGTAGATGCTACATACCAAATTTCAGATCGAAATTCCAATAGTTATAGATTTTAAAGCCCTTTTAATTTTCATGGGAAATTGTTTCCATGGTAAAGATAGGCAAGTGCCCAATGGGATAGGTCACCCCATGGAAAGACAACCGTTCCATGAAGTCCTCTCGCATGGCAATCATTTTTCCATGGAGCCTTTACCCATGGTAGGAAATTTTCCTTGGAGTCCTCACATGGAAAGCGATATTCCATGGAATCTTATTCCAAGGAAAACACTTTTCCATGGTAGAACGCCCATGGAAACAGACACCACATGGAATATGATGCATCTTACATGGAAAACAGACCTCTCTCCATGGAAAAGAGATCATGGAATTCCATGATGTCCATGGGATTTTTGGACTGGGATGAGTAAATCTTAAATCATTCAGGCTCGCCAGCGCCGCAGGCCTAGGTAGATGTACGCAGGCCCGTCGCAGCGCAACAGTGTTTCGCGAGCTTTCGCGAAGCCTGTTACGAGAGACGGTGTCTGGCGTACATCTACCTAGTATATTCGCATTTCTAATCAAAAAAAATTGGCTGAGCGATAGCGAAGGCTACACTCTCCCGGGCTATGTACTTTTTAGTACATCGCTATGCATGTCTATAAACTTACGATGCTTGTGCACAAATATCGTTCATCGTCACGCATAATATTATGTGCAGCTATGTACAAATTTTACATACTTACACACGATATTATGCTTTACGATGTACTAAATTTGTGCATAAGCATCGTAAGTTTATAGACGTACACAGCAATGTACTAAAAAGTACACAACCCGGGAGTGTGTATTACGCCACTGGAGTGCTAAAAAAGTTCATTGTCTGTCTGTCTGTCTGTCTGTCTGTCTGTCTGTCTGTCTGTCTGTGTGTCTGTTCGCACGATAACTCGAGAACGAGTTAAGATATCGACCTGAAATTCTTACTGTCGCTTCTTGGCCTTCAAAGCTCGGACGAGTTCAAATATAAACACTCTAGCTCAAAAATTGACCCTGCTAAAATTGATTTACATTTTTGAAAATAGAAAAATGGAAAAAAAATTACTTAATTTTAAATTACTTAATTTTATGGAGCCCCAATGGGTATCGCGGCGAGTTGCGACCACTCGGGCGAAAATTTCGTCCGTTTTGCTCTATCTCTTACTGTTTAGCCGCTACAGCGGTCAATGTGGACGAAAAGTCGTCAAAATGCATGTTGGGTATCGTGTTCAGGGTAATTAGCCGCTACAGCGGTCACTGTGGACTAAAAGTCGTCAAAATGCATGTTGGGTATCGTGTTCAGGGTAATTTAGCGAGATGCGACCCTTTGGACGAAAATTTTGTCCGTTTGGCTCTACGGAGAACGGTTTTGGCGTTGGGTGCTTGACCGCTTACCGTAAAAATTTGGAAAATTGGTAACATAATGTAAAGAGGCGAGTGGGGATCCAGGGGGCGGAAGCCGCATGGCTTAAATGACAAAATCTCAAATCATGCTGGCTCGTAATAAAGAAAAGCGGGGGTCCAGGGGGGCGGCAGCCCCCTGGCTTAAATGAGTAAATCTTAAATCATGCTGGCTCGCCATCGCCGCAGGCTTAGGTAGATGTACGCAGGGCCGTCGCAGCGAAACAGTGTTTCGCGAGCTATCGCGAAGCCTGTTACGGGAGACGGTGTCTGGCGTACATCTACCTCGTAAACTGTCACAAATGTACACAATTTAGATTTCAAATACCACCTAATAACTATAACTATAATTACTAGGTAGATGAACGCCAGACACCGTCTCTCGTAACAGGCTTCGCGATATCTCGCAAAACACTGTTACGCTGCGACGGGCCTGCGTACATCTACCTAGGCCTGCGGCGCTGGCGAGCCTGCATGATTTAAGATTTACTCGTTTTAGGCAGGGGGCTGCCGCCCCCTCTGGCCCCCTGCTTTTTTTTTATTACGAGCCTGCATGGTTTAAGATTTACTCATTTAAGCCAGGGGGCTGCCGCCCCCTGGACCCCCGCTTTTCTTTATTACGAGCCTGCATGATTTGAGATTTACTCATTTGAGCCAGGGGGCTGCCGCCCCCTGGACCCCCGCTTTTCTTTTATTTAAAATGGGCCAGGGGGCTGCCGCCCCCTGGACCCCCGCTCGCATCTTTTCATTATGTAACCAATTTTCCAATTTTCACGCGAAGGGCCCGAGCCCCAAAACCCCGCAGGGCCAAACAGGCAAAATTTTTGCCCCATGGATCGCATCTTGACAGATTACCCTGAAAACGACACCCAACATGCATTTTGACGACTTTTCGTCCACATTTACCACTGTAGAGCAAAACGGACGAAATTTTCGTCCAAAGGGTCGCAACTCGCCGAGATACCCCTTAGGACTTCATACAATTTTGTGATTAATATAGTCTATTTTTAAAAAAAATATAAATCAATTTTTAGCAGGGTCAATTTTTGAGCTAGAGTGTTCATATTTGAACTCGTCCGAACTTTTTAGGCCAAGAAACTACAGTAAAAATTGCAGGTCGATATCTTAACTCGTTCTCGAGTTATCGTGCGAACAGACACACAGACAGACAGACAGACAGACAGACAGACAGACACGCAGACAGACAGACAGACAGACACACGGACATTGAACATTTTTAGCACTCCAGTGGCGTATAATAGGCTTCGCTATCGCTCAGCCAACTAGGTAGATGTACGCCAGACACCGTCTCTCGTAACAGGCTTCGCGATAGATCGCGAAACACTGTTACGCTGCGACGGGCCTGCGTACATCTACCTAGGCCTGCGGCGCTGGCGAGCCTGCATGATTTAAGATTTACTCGTTTTAGCCAGGGGGCTGCCGCCTCCTGGACCCCCGCTTTTACGAGCCTGCATGATTTGAGATTTACTCATTTAGGCCAGGGGGCTGCCGCCCCCTGGACCCCCGCTTTTCTTTATTTCGAGCCTGCATGATTTAAATTTTAATCATTTAAGCCAGGGGGCTGCCGCCCCCTGGACCCCGCTTTTCTTTATTACGAGCCTGCATAATTTGAGATTTACTCATTTAAGCCAGGGGGCTACCGCCCCCTGGACCCCCGCTTTTCTTTATTACGAGCCTGCATGATTTGAGATTTACTCATTTAAGCCAGGGGGCTGCCGCCCCCTGGACCCCCGCTTTCATTCATTTAAAATAGGCCAGGGGGCTGCCGCCCCCTGGACCCCCGCTCGCCTCTTTTCATTCTGTAACCAATTTTCCAATTTTTACGCGAAGGGCCCGAGCCCCAAAACCCTTCTCCGCAAAGCCCAACAGACAAAATTTTTGCCCCAAGGATCGCATCTTGACAGATTACCCTGAAAACGACACCCAACATGTATTTTGACGACTTTTCGTCCACATTTACCGCTGTAGCGGCTCAACAGTAAGAGATAGAGCAAAACGGTCGAAATTTTCGCCCAAAGGGTCGCAACTCGCCGAGATACCCTTTAGGACACCATAAAATTTGGTAATATTTAAAATCCAATTTTTTTAAAAAATATAAATCAATTTTTAGCAGGGTTAATTTTTGAGCTAGAGTGTTCATATTTGAACTCGTCCGAGCTTTTTAGACCAAGAAGCTACAGTAAAAATTTCAGGTCGATATCTTGACTCGTTCTCGAGTTATCGTGCGAACAGACACACAGACAGACACACAGACAGACAGACAGACAGACAGACACACACACAGACAGACACACGGACATTGAACTTTTTTAGCACTCCAGTGGCGTAATAGGCTTCGCTATCGCTCAGCCAACTAGGTAGATGTACGCCAGACACCGTCTCTCGTAACAGGCTTCGCGATAGATCGCGAAACACTGTTACGCTGCGACGGGCCTGCGTACATCTACCTAGGCCTGCGGCGCTGGCGAGCCTGCATGATTTAATATTTACTCGTTTTAGCCAGGGGGCTGCCGCCCCCTGGACCCCCGCTTTTTTAAAATTACGAGCCTGCATGGTTTAAGATTTACTCATTTAAGCCAGGGGGCTGCAGCCCCCTGGACCCCCGCTTTTCTTTATTTAAAATAGGCCAGGGGGCTGCCGCCCCCTGGACCCCCGCTCGCATCTTTTCATTATGTAACCAATTTTCCAATTTTTACGCGAAGGGCCCGAGCCCCAAAACCCTTTTCCGCAGAGCCAGACAGACAAAATTTTTGCCCCAAGGATCGCATCTCGACAGATTACCCTAAAAACGACACCCAACATGCATTTTGACGACTTTTCGTCCACATTTACCGCTGCAGTGGCTAAACAGTAAGAGATAGAGCAAAACGGACGACATTTTCGCCCAGAGGGTCGCAACTCGCCGAGATACCCCTTAGGACACCATAAAATTTGATAATTTTAAAAATGTTATTTTTTAAAAAATATAAATCAATTTTTAGCAGGGTCAATTTTTGAGCTAGAGTGTTCATATTTGAACTCGTCCGAGCTTTTTAGGCCAAGAAGCTACAGTAAAAATTTCAGGTCGATATGTTGACTCGTTCTCGAGTTATCGTGCGAACAGACACACAGACAGACAGACAGACAGACAGACACACGGACATTGAACTTTTTTAGCACTCCAGTGGCGTAATAGGCTTCGCTATCGCTCAGCCAATTATTCAAAAATTATAAAGCACTAATTGGCTGAGCGATAGCGAAGCCTATTACGCCACTGGAGTGCTAAACTAGGTAGATGTACGCCAGACACCGTCTCTCGTAACAGGCTTCGCGATAGATCGCGAAACACTGTTACGCTGCGACGGGCCTGCGTACATCTACCTAGGCCTGCGGCGCTGGCGAGCCTGCATGATTTAAGATTTACTCGTTTTAGCCAAGGGGCTGCCGCCCCCTGGACCCCCGCTTTTTTTTTTCTTTTACGAGCCTGCATGGTTTAAGATTTACTCATTTAAGCCAGGGGGCTGCCGCCCCCTGGACCCCCGCTCGCCTCTTTTCATTATGTAACCAATTTTCCAATTTTTACGCGAAGGGCCCGAGCCCCAAAACCCTTTTTCGCAGAGCCAAACAGACAAAATTTTTGCCCCAAGGATCGCATCTCGACAGATTACCCTGAAAACGACACCCAACATGTGTTTTGACGACTTTTCGTCCACATTTACCGCTGTAGCGGCTAAACAGTAAGAGATAGAGCAAAACGTTCGAAATTTTCGCCCAAAGGGTCGCAACTCGCCGAGATACTCCTTAGGACACCATAAAATTTTGTAATATTTAAAATCCATTTTTTTAAAAAATATAAATCAATTTTTAGCAGGGTTAATTTTTGAGCTAGAGTGTTCATATTTGAACTCGTCCGAGCTTTTTAGGCCAAGAAGCTACAGTAAAAATTTCAGGTCGATATCTTGACTCGTTCTCGAGTTATCGTGCGAACAGACACACAGACAGACACACAGACAGACACACAGACAGACACACAGACACACGGACATTGAACTTTTTTAGCACTCCAGTGGCGTACTAGGTAGATGTACGCGCCCCAAAACCCTTCTCCGCAGAGCCAAACAGACAAAATTTTTGCCCCAAGGATCGCATCTCGACAGATTACCCTGAAAACGACACCCAACATGTATTTTGACGACTTTTCGTCCACATTTACCGCTGTAGCGGCTAAACAGTAAGAGATAGAGCAAAACGGTCGAAATTTTCGCCCAAAGGGTCGCAACTCGCCGAGATACCCCTTAGGACACCATAAAATTTTGTAATATTTAAAATCCAATTTTTTAAAAAAATATAAATCAATTTTTAGCAGGGTTAATTTTTGAGCTAGAGTGTTCATATTTGAACTCGTCCGAGCTTTTTAGGCCAAGAAGCTACAGTAAAAATTTCAGGTCGATATCTTGACTCGTTCTCGAGTTATCGTGCGAACAGACACACAGACAGACACACAGACAGACAGACACACGGACATTGAACTTTTTTAGCACTCCAGTGGCGTAATAGGCTTCGCTATCGCTCAGCCAAAAAGTTCAATGTCCGTGTGTCTGTCTGTCTGTCTGTCTGTCTGTCTGTCTGTCTGTGTGTCTGTCTGTCTGTGTGTCTGTCTGTGTGTCTGTTCGCACGATTACTCGAGAACGGGTTAAGATATCGATCTGAAATTTTTACTGTAGCTTCTTGGCCTAAAAAGCTCGGACGAGTTTAAATATGAACACTCTAGCTCAAAAATTGACCCTGCTAAAAATTGATTTATATTTTTTAAAAAAAAATAGATTTTAAATATTTCAAAATTTTATGGTGTCTTAAGGGGTATCTTGGCGAGTTGCGGTCCAATGGACGAAAATTTCGTCCGTTTTGCTCTATCTCTTACTGTTAAGCAGCTACAGCGGTAAATGTGGACGAAAAGTCGTCAAAATGTATGTTGGGTGTCGTTTTCAGGGTAAGTTGCCGAGATGCGACCCTCTGGACGAAAATTTTGTCCGTTTGGCTCTACGGAGAACGGTTTGGGCGCTCGTCCCCTTTTCGTAAAAATTGGAAAATAGGTAACATAATGAAAATGGGCGAGCGGCGGTCCAGGGGTCGGCAGCCCCCTGGCTTAAATGAAATCATGCAGGCTCGTAATAAAGAACAGCGGGGGTCCAGGGGGCGGTAGCCCCCCGGCTTAAATGAGTAAATCTTACATCATGCAGGCTCGTAATCGAGGGGGTATTCACTTCAGTAATACCCTGTACGCCATGGCTAGTAATACCTAGTAATACGCAGTAATACCCAGTAATACCATGTAATACCCAGTAATACCATGTAATACGCAGTAATACACAGTAATACCCCGTAATACCAGGTAATACCTGGTAATACCTGGTAATACTCTTTGCAATGACCGTGCCTGAGTCAACCTAAATTTAATTTTTTGACTGCACTGTTCATTTTGGTGAGATTTTACAGCTAAAGTCTTGGCGTAGCTAGTGCCAAGACTTTTCCCGTGAAATTACTATAGTCTGTAAAATTACAGAAACATGTAAAATTTTATCCTGCAAATGTATGGAAAAATATGTCTTCACTTTACCCGGAAAAATATTTACAGACTTTTACTTGTAAAATTTTAGAACAGAAGGATCACCAAACCAATAAATATATAGACAGCCATATGCTTCCTGTCTAATCCACCCTGAAACAACTTCCTTCAGAAGAAATCGTCTTTACTCGTTGTGGTATCGAACCCTGGACCTTCGGATTGGGAAGCAGATGCCTCATCCATACTGCGCTGCGAGGCGTCTCGTGCAGATATACCGGCTTGCACTCGATCCCTTTCTCTTGGTGACTCGGGGCTTTTCATTCTACTTCCAGCGTTTTTCTAGAAGTTTTTATGTTTTGTCTGACTATGAAACATAATTTCATTTGCTACGTTATGTGACGACAAACAGGTGTTTAACATTGAACAAAATATGTTACTTGACTCATTTGTCTGGAAAATTACCGAAATTTTCTGTACTGAACATCACAGAAAATCTGTAATTTTACTGAACTCTGTAAAATAACATGAAAATGAGTGTCAGTTTACAGAATGTGGTACCATACTTTTTCCTGTAAAATGACAACATTTCTGTAATTTAACCAAAACTTGTAATTTTACAACATATTGCCCGTAATATTGACAAACTCTGTAAAATTACAATACAATTTCTGTACCGGATTTCAGACATTGTCTTGTAAATTTACAAATATTTGAGATTGAGATATAAACCTCAAAAAGAAAAATATTATCATCTTGCGAGTGCTTGTGTATGGTGTTGGTGTATACCTTGGGCTTCCCTACCCCCACCACCTACCCAGCTGAGGAGCGCGGCCAGCGCGTGTGAGCGTCGTTTAAACTGTTCTCGATCGTGTGTCTTGAATAGTGAGAGTTGTGTAGGTTATGTGTGTTTAGAGGCCTAATTCATTACTGCAAATATTTTGTTTCGGCTCACTATTTTTGTTTGTCAACTCAGCTCAAATAACAGAAACACTTAAGATGTTGTCTCAAGCAGACAGAATAAAAAGAATTTTAAAGTAGTAGTTTTTACAAAGCAACGCACTACTCTGAGAAAATTTGAATGCAAATAACGAACGGTTCTGACAAGAAACAAGCCAACTAGATTAAAACATAATTCAAAAGAATATAGTTTAGTGCCACAGGCTATGGCTTCTCACCTCGGAAAAACGCAATAGGACTGTAGAGAAATGATGATACGATTGGAAAAATAAATTACTTGGTGTGTGACCAGTCGACGTTTGCAAAGAGAAGTAAACACATCGATAAAAGAAGAAGTTGATATATAACAGTATTTCATTCAAAACCAACACAGAATTCGTGCCACAACACCACAACCACAACATACACAGCTGATCAGGCTTCCACCAGCTTCCACGTCCTACCGTGCGAGCGCACGAGTGGCGCGGGAGGAGCAGCGGGAGAGATTCAAATGAGTTGTAATACCGTGTAATACACTGTAATACCCTGTAATACCCTGTAATACTCTGTAATACCCTGTAATACTCTGTAATACTCTGTAATACCCAGTAATACCGTGTAATACGCGTAATACACGTAATACGGAGTAGTCTGTACACGAAAAATCGAAGTGAATACCCCCTCGCTCGTAATAAAGAAAAGCTGGGATCCCGGGGGCGGCAGCCCCCTGGCTTAAATGAGTACAGTAAATCTTAAAGCATGCAGGCTCGCCAGCGCCGCAGGCCTAGGTAGATGTACGCAGGCCCGTCGCAGCGTAACAGCGTTTCGCGATCTATCGCGAAGCCTGTTACGAGAGACGGTGTCTGGCGTACATCTACCTAGTATTGTACTAGTAATCTACTTCTAATTCACCGGCTTTGCAATGTTTTGCTTGAGAGAGCGGACTGCACACTGTAGTGGGGCTCTTAAGCCTTTTTGTGATGTAGTCTGTAAACTAGGTAGATGTACGCCAGACACCGTCTCTCGTAACAGGCTTCGCGATAGATCGCGAAACACTGCTACGCTGCGACGGGCCTGCGTACATCTACCTAGGCCTGCAGCGCTGTCGAGCCTGCATGATTTAAGATTTACTCGTTTTAGCCAGGGGGCTGCCGCCCCCTGGACCCCGCTTTTTTTTTTTTTTTTTCGAGCCTGCATGGTTTAAGATTTACTCATTTGAGCCAGGGGGCTGCCGCCCCCTGGACCCCCGCTTTTCTTTATTACGAGCCTGCATGATTTGAGATTTACTCATTTAAACCAGGGGGCTGCCGCCCCCTGGACCCCCGCTTTTCTTTATTTAAACTAGGTAGATGTACGCCAGACACCGTCTCTCGTAACAGGCTTCGCGATATCGCGCAAAACACTGTTACGCTGCGACGGGCCTGCGTACATCTACCTAGGCCTGCGGCGCTGGCGAGCATGCAAGATTTAAGATTAAACGTTTTAGCCAGGGGGCTGCCGCCCCCTGGACCCCCGCTTTTTTTTTATTACGAGCCTGCATGGTTTAAGATTTACTCATTTAAGCCAGAGGGCTGCCGCCCCCTGGACCCCCGCTTTTCTTTATTACGAGCCCGCATGATTTGAGATTTACTCATTTAAGCCAGGGGGCTGCCGCCCCCTGGACCCCCGCTCGCCTCTTTTCATTATGTAACCAATTTTCCAATTTTTACGCGAAGGGCCCGAGCCCCAAAACCCTTCTCCGCAGAGCCAAACAGACAAAATTTTTGCCCCAAGGATCGCATCTCGACAGATTACCCTGAAAACGACACCCAACATGCATTTTGACGACTTTTCGTCCACATTTACCGCTGTAGCGGCTAAACAGTAAGAGATAGAGCAAAACGGACGAAATTTTCGTCCAGAGGACCGCAACTTGCCGGGATACCCCTTAGGACACACTAAAATTTTGTAATTTTAAAAATGTTATTTTTTTAAAAATATAAATCAATTTTTAGCAGGGTCAATTTTTGAGCTAGAGTGTTCATATTTGAACTCGTCCGAGCTTTTTAGGCCAAGAAGCTACAGTAAAAATTTCAGGTCGATATGTTAACTCGTTCTCGAGTTATCGTGCGAACAGACACACAGACACACAGACAGACAGACAGACAGACAGACGGACATTGAACTTTTTTAGCACTCCAGTGGCGTAATAGGCTTCGCTATCGCTCAGCCAACTAGGTAGATGTACGCCAGACACCGTCTCTCGTAACAGGCTTCGCGATAGATCGCGAAACACTGTGTTACGCTGCGACGGGCCTGCGTACATCTACCTAGGCCTGCGGCGCTGGCGAGCCTGCATGATTAAAGATTTACTCGTTTTAGCCAGGGGGCTGCCGCCCCCTGGACCCCCGCTATTCTTTATTTAAAATAGGCCAGGGGGCTGCCGCCCCCTGGACCCCAGCTCGCCTCTTTTCATTATGTATCCAATTTTCCAATTTTTACGCAAAGGGCCTGAGCCCCAAAACCCTTCTCCGCACAGCCAAACAGACAAATTTTTGCCCCAAGGATCGCATCTCGACAGATTACCCTGAAAACGACACCCAACATGCATTTTGACCACTTTTCGTCCACTTTTACGGCTGTAGCGGCTAAACAGTAATAGATAGAGCAAAACGGACAAAATTTTCGCCCGTAGGGTCGCAACTCGCCGAGATACCCTTTAGAACAACATAGAAGTTTGTAATTTTTGAAAATCTAATTTTTTTAAAAATATAAATCAATTTTTAGCAGGGTCAATTTTTGAGCTAAAGTGTTCATATTCGAACTCGGCCGAGCTTTTTAGGCCAAGAAGCTACAGTAAAAATTTCAGGTCGATATCTTAACTTGTTCTCGAGTTATCGTGCGAACAGACACACAGACAGACACACAGACAGACAGACAGACAGACAGACGGACATTGAACTTTTTTAGCACTCCAGTGGCGTAATAGGCTTCGCTATCGCTCAGCCAATAATTTCAATTTCAATTCAATTTCTCTCTCTCTCTCTCTCTCTCTCTCTCTCTCTCTCTCTCTCTCTCTCTCTCTCTCTCTCTCTCTCTCTCTCCCTCCGTCCCTCGCGATGTCGGTTGAGTCTTGGTTCAAATCCCCCCGTGTTCCCGCCGCTGTTCTCTCTCTCTCTCCCTCTCCCCCCCCCCTCGCTCTCTCTCTCCCTCTCTCGCTCTCTCTCTCTCTCTCTCTCTCTCTCTCTCTCTCTCTCTCTCTCTCTCTCTCTCTCTCTCGCCCTCTCTCTCTCACTCTCTCCCTCCCTCGATGCCGGTTGAGCCCCGGTTCAAATCGTGTTCCCGCCGCTGTTCTCTCTCTCTCTCTCCCTCTCCCCCCCTCTCTTTCTCTCTCTCTGTAACCATTTAAGGTTATACTGATCCCATAGTTGGGAATTCTGCCTAGTCAAAGCTAGGGTTTTCTCAGAGGCGTTTGGTCAGTTCTCTTCAAAGGATAAACTCAGTGCAACTCATGGTGGAGCCTTTACTTACAAGCAATTCTCATGTTAATACACAGGCGGGGTGACTGACTGAGCTCGAAAGTGAGTGCGGGTAGTATATATAACCTGGCAGCGGGGCTGCGTACGCGTCGAGGGTGTGTACGAAAAGTGTGCTAATATTACTCGCTCCCAAATATGGAGCGTCGGGTCCACGCCTTAAGGCTGGCTTAAGTCTGTGGGCCCTCGCGACATACTTGGAGGGAGTGGTTACAAACAGAAATGCAACCCGGTGGGTTACACTCTCTCTCTCTCGCCCTCTCTCTCTCTCCCTCCCTCGATGCCGGTTGAGCCCTGGTTCAAATCCCCCCCGTGTTCCCGCCGCTGTTCTCTCTCTCTCCCTCTCCCCCCAGGGGCGGATCTAGCTTACAGCTGAGGAGGGGGCAAAGCGTGCAGGTTGCCTACTTTCAGAGGACCCCAAAAAAATCGTCTGAAAATGAAATGCTTCAAAATTTAGTGTTCGCGATGGAAATGAAACTTTTTAAATTGTTTTTTAAGGATCAGTGCGCACCCTGTAGACCTAAATCCATAAGCTTAATGGCAGGAAGAAGTATTTCCGAGCGAAGCGAGCACTGTTAAAAAAACCTCGTAAATTTACGACATTTTTGAGAACAATAATGTCGTTTTTAAACAACACTTTCAAGTTACGACTTGTGTCGTTCGTGTACGACGAAGTGATCGCTAATTTTCAGAGCGAAACACTTCGTTTTCAAACGAATAAAGTCGTTAAGTTACGACTTTGATCCGAAATGTACGATTGATCGGAAATTCCTTGCTCAGGATGTCACATTCGTAAATGTACATGTACATGTACATTCGTAAATTTACAACTTCGGTCGTAAATGTGCGACTTCAGTCGTAATTGAACGATTGTGATCGTACAGTTACGACACAAATCGTAAGTAAACGACTAAAATCGTCACATTTTACGAACTTCTTAGGCCTTCAATGCTAGAAAACTTGATGACAATGTCGTAGAGAAACGATTTTTCAGTCGTAAGTCTACGACAAATTCGTTCCAAAACGATTGCCGTCACTATAAAAATTGGCGACTTATTTGTCGTTAATTTACGACAAAATTTCTAACAGTGAGGAAAATTTTTTGATTTTATGTTGTAGTCGGTGTCAAAATAGAGCGCGTCCTGTATGAATCGTTCAAAAACTGCTAGCTAAAGCGGGTTAACAACAACAATAGATGAAATTGATAAAAGGTGAGAAACGAGCCGGACTGAAAAATTGTACCGAGTGGGCTAAACTTTCGTATTATTTCCAAAATATCGCGAGCGGGGCGAGCGAAAAAAAAATGACTTCTTTAGGAAACACAAGCAGAAGCGAGGATTTTAAGGTATGCGCAGATTAGAACACCGTAACTTTAAGAGTAAGAGTCAAAGAGAGCGCAGCGTGCCGACCCGTCGCGGCGCTGCCCGGTCGCACGGAGACTCGGCTGGACCTGAGGAGATATTCACTTCTGTAATACACTATACACCTCATTCGAGAGTTACACCGTAATACGCTTAATATTATGTCAAAATGCAGCGAAATCTGCTTTGAAACGGCGCAACTTTGACTTATGGAGAAATATCTACGTAGTACTGAGATCGAGTTAGAAGAAGATTTTCGTGAGGTGCATCCCTCGGATGGATCGGGTGGCTTTGGATTTACCGCCTACCACCATCTGTCTCCCTCTGTCCATTCCTCTTTCCCTCTTTTTTCTTTTTTCTTCCTTTCTTTTTCTCTTTTCTCCTTCTCTTTTTCCTCTTTTCCCCCCTTTTTCGGGGGCGCCTGAGTCCCAGCGGGCACTCGTCCCTTTGCCCCACCAAATCCGCCCCTGTCTCCCCCCCCTCTCTCTCTCTCTCCCTCTCCCCCCCCTCTCTCTCTCTCTCTCTCTCTCTCTCGCCCTCTCTCTCTCTCTCCCTCCCTCGATGCCGGTTGAGCCCTGGTTCAAATCCCCCCCGTGTTCCCGCCGCTGTTCTCTCTCTCTCTCCCTCTCCCCCCCCCTCTCCCTCTCTCTCTCTCTCTCTCTCTCTCTCTCTCTCTCTCTTTCTCTCTCTCTCTCTCTCTCGCCCTCTCTCTCTCTCTCCCTCCCTCGATGCCGGTTGAGCCCTGGTTCAAATCCCCCCCGTGTTCCCGCCGCTGTTCTCTCTCTCTCTCCCTCTCCCCCCTCTCTCTCTCTCTCTCTCTCTCTCTCTCACTCTCTCTCTCTCTCTCTCTCTCTCTCTCGCCCTCTCTCTCCCTCCGTCCCTCGCGATGTCGGTTGAGTCTTGGTTCAAATATCCCCCGTGTTCCCGCCGCGAGCCGGCCCGAGCCGGCCCGGCCCGGCAGTCAGTCCGACACGTTGGTTCCTGTGGCGGGCGAGGCGGGGGGAGGGGAGGGGAGTGGAGGGGGGACAGGCTCGCTCGCCGCGCCGCGCCGGCCGCGCAGCCGCAGCAGAGCAGCGGAGCGGAGCGGCAGGCCAGGCCAGGCAGTGGCAGTCAGTCAGTCGCCGCCCAGCCGGCCTGCCGGTGGCTTCACACGCGCGTCGCTCCGTGCCGCCCCGCCTAGAGCTCGCGTCCCGTCCGCGCACGCGTCTCTGTGCGTGTGTGAGAGAGAGAGTCTTCCTGTGCGTGTGTGTGTGAGTGAGTGAGGTGGTGACTGTTGTCCAGCGTGTGTTTGTGACTGAGCGAGTGAGACGGTGCCTGATTGGCGGTGCTCGTTTGTCTGTGTGTGAGTGAGATGGAGCCTGTTCTACCCCCTCCCCCTGCCGACTGAAGAGCGCTCTCCTCGCTCCGTCTCTCTCTCACCTGTACGGTGAGTGCGAGAGGGACGGCCTGCTCGCCGGCTCCAGGTGCAGAGGGCACTTCGCCTCCCTCAGGACAGCGGCCGCCCTCCCCCAGGCTGCCGTGGAACAGCAAAGGTAGGACACGACCAGCGGCCTTTCAGGAATGCTGGCCTGCAGTATTCCTGCCTGTCAGCAGCCCGCCTCCAGAAATGTTGTGGACTACTGTCTTCCGCAGGTGGAGCGTGCAGCCTTCCGTGCAGCGAGTAAACATTGTGTCGCCGAGCCTCGTACCCCCCCCCCCTCACCCCCGCCCCTTGCGTTTGTGAGTTCCTCGCGGGCGGGTTGTGACCAGATTTCCAACCCGCTTCGCAGGCGCTGCTCTAGCCCGCCCGACTCGACTCGAACTCGTTTCAACGGCCGCTGAAGCGGGTTCGGCTGAACCAGCTTCAGCTCTGCGTACTCGGCGCCAGCAGCAGCCGTCCCCGCTCCCCCCACCCCCACCCCCCGCCCTCATCTCGTACCGAGCTTGACCAAGCTGAAGCGGGTTGAGTCGGGTTTGGACTCGCACTCCGTGTCATTCGGCTCGAGATCGGTGGTGGCGTCGGCGGCAGTGTCTCTCTCGGCAATTCGCTTCCCCCTCCCATTTGTTCATTCGGGTTCACGAAGCCGCCCGTGGTGTGCGAGAGAGACAGATGTGTGCAGCATTAGCACGGCCATGTAGGCGGTGCCGTAGCGTCGTGTGCGCCTCGCCAGCCCCGCCTCTGCCGGCCTGTAGGTGGGGGTGCGGCAGCATGGCGCGTGGACTCCGCTCCCCGCGCATCACGGTCCCCTACGAGCTGGCCGTGGCTGTCTCCACGCCCTCCTCGCTCTGTCTCTCTCGCTCTCAAGGAGTCTGCGATCCGACTCCCTTGCACTCACGGAGCGGGTGCGCACCGGAACATCTCTGCTGGCGAGACCGACCGACTGGGCGTCCCCACCCCGCTCTCCCGTGTACCCACCCCGAGGAGACAGCTGGGCGAGAGAAGAAAGTGAGAATTAGTTTTCTGACAGAGTATGTACAAGCAGCAAGGCGGCGCTGCTAGCACGGAGGCAGGCAGGCAGGCAGGTGGGTCGGGTGGTGGGGGGAGGGCCGGGGGTGGGGGGGGGGGGGGGCTAGCCGCCGCCCGCTAGTGTGCGACTGAACTTGGTAATTTTTCGTCGGTTTGGCGAACCAAAAAATATCGTCTTTGGCGCCAGGCGATTCCCTTTTCGATTTTCGTCAAAAATAATGGCAAAATCTAGTTTATTTTATTTTATTTTGGTGCAGTTTCCGGGGAATCGGCGACAGCTGTGATAAGTCGCTCCTGAGCGTTTCGGGGAGAAACCCTATCCTTTGCTCAAGTCGGTCCACTGTGAGAAATTCTTGTACCGGGTACGGGAGAATTTTCCATGAGATGTCTTCTACACTCTAGAATACTAGGGATAATTTATGTTCCTAATTTAGCACGAATCCGTAATCCGTGCATACGCAACATGTGCACGATTTCGTGCCCTATAACGGAGTAAAACTGCACAAAGTTTACTTTTACTTCTTTATTTAGGAAAGAAATCGTACAAACGTTGCGTATGCACGGATTCGTGCTCAATTAGGAACAAAATTGTCCCTAGTATTTTAGTGTGTACAATTACGATTCATATAATAGATTTTTTTATAGCTATTCGTATCAACTCCGGATCGATTTGTGAGCAACAAAGTCGAAAAGTGTAAATTCGTACATGTACATAGTGAATTACAAAATATATTGTACATCTGCGGAAATATTTTCCAAAGTGATCGGGTGGGCGGAGTCACTCATAACTGCAACGCTGGGACCCGAATTGCACGAAAAATCGCAAGTCGCACTCGGTCCTTTCCTCGGGTAATCCGAGGCTCCGCGTCCGCCGCGTCGCTTTGCAGGTGTTTAGCGGGTGTGGCGGGGGGCGGGGCGTCCCTGCCGAGTTTTGTCCTCTGTTCGGCTGTACACGGTGGTTATTGAGCACATCTGATCTTGCATTGCCGCGCCATATTGGATCGTGATTGGCGGTTTTCTTGGTGATTCTTGCGCTATTACGCTCCCCGCCACTCGGTCTGCCAGTCGCTTCACTGAGCTCCGTTCGGCTTACGTGTAGATATATACACAGTGTGACTTACTGTGTTTGTGTCTCTTGTGTTGGATTGCTGTGAGGTTTGCTTGTTACAGACGACGCTAGAGCACAGTGTCGGGGGGCGCGCCGCTCCGCCGTGGAGGTGCGCGCACTGTTACACTCTTTAAAGCTTACGGAGAATTTCACTGTAAGCTACGGTGAACTTGGCATCACCGTAACTTACGGTGAATTTTCACCGTAAGCTACAGTGAATGTCACCGTAGATTACGGTCATTCCCCTAGATTCACCGTAGCGTACAGTGAGATCCACCGTAAGTTACGGTGATGCCAAGTTCACCGTAGCTTACAGTGGAATTCACCGTAAGCTTTTAAGAGTGTAGAAATTTTGTCGGAAATTAATGACAAATAAGTCGCTAATTTTTATAGCGACTGCAATAGTTTAGGAACGATTTGGTCGTAACCTACCGACTGAAAAATCATTCCTCTACGACATTATTGTCGTAAATCTATAGCATTGAAGGCCTAAAAAGTTCGTAAAATGTGACGATTCTAGTCGTTTACTTACGATCTGTGTTGTAACTGTACTATTAAAATCGTTCAATTACGACCGAAGTCGCACATTTACGATCGAAGTTGTTAATTTACGAATAAAGTGGTATCTGAGTGACATCCTGTGCAAGGAATTTACGATCAATCGTACATTTAGGATCAAAGTCGTAAATTTACGACTTTATTCGTTTGAAAAACGAACTGTTTCGCTCTGCAAACTAGCGATCACTTCGTCGTTCACGAACAACACAAGTCGTAACTTGAAAGTGCTGCTTAAAAACGACATTATTGTTAACAAAAAAAGTCGTAAAGTTACGAGTATTTTTAACAGTGTGGGCGAGAGCGTTATGGTCCTGACGGCAGCCCCGCTCACCTGATCCAGGCGTGCCTACACTAGAGCGCTTATCTCTCTAAATACCTAGAGCGAGGATTCTCGCCCTCAGGAGAGCGAGACATATTTTCTATAAGTCTTCGAGCGAGCGAGGTTTGGGTTTCTCGCTCAATTAGAGAAATAGTCTCAAACATCTCGCCCTATTTGAGTGAGGATTGGGGAACCTCGCCCTTTTTTAAGTGAGGATTTTTATCCTTTTTTTCACTTAATTTGAGTCATGTTGTCACGTAAATGGGGCAAGAGGAAAATCTCACTACTTTTCGATGAGACATCTCACTCTTGCATGTGCAGTGATATTGCGGTCTAATTATGAAAAGGGACAGCTACCATACGTATCGTCTGCTTCACTGTAAATCGAGGAGTGAGAATTCTCGCTCTCAGGAGAGCGAGATTGGTGACCCAAATTTTATCGCTCCTGAGGAGTGATACACTGTAAAAAATTTCTATGGTAGATTTCCTATAAATGTATCTGACGCTTTTCACATATACATGTATAGCAATTTTCCTATACACGCGTGTCGTAATATAGAATTTCCTCACTCCTTTAGGGCGACGTTATATGCCTCGCTCTATTTCAGTCAGAAACATGACTCTCAGATTTGCAGTGTTTCAAGTTCCGGCCCTCCGGAACTTTTGCGGTCACAGTTGCGTGTGTTTCGTCTTTTTTAAAACAGTTTTACTATTTTCTTGATTCTTGGTTTTTGTTTTGATTTTCTCTTCGCAAAATTTCTGTAATCTCTTGACAGATTTTGATGTGTTCTACCAATCTGTGATTTTTCCAAAATATTATATGGGTTTTTCGTTCATTTTCCCTCTGTTTTTCTGATTTTGTGTATCCTTTTTTTTTTTTTGGGTGCTATTTACTGATGTTATTACTCGCTGGGGGTGGGGGGTGGGGGGGTGACAGGCAGCTCACCGGGAGCAGTCCGGCGGGGCGAGCGCTGGCGGCCCCACCGCTCCCTCACCACGGGACCACTGGCGGAAAACTACTCTGCTATACACGTGTGTCGGGAAAATACCATGTTGTAAATTATGTTACTGATTTTTAGCAGATGACACCTTTACTTTCTGAACAGTACAAGACATTAAGGTGTCAGCTAGCTTGTACTCTCGAGTCCAGAAACCAATCGCGTAACCTTACAATATTATGGCGCGGCGCTGCCGGGGGTCGGGGTGGCTGGCTGGCTGGCGCGCAGTCCGCGCGGAACAATGACACCTTCTCCCCGCGCGCAGCTCTAACTGCTCCTCCCCGCCAGCGACCGCTTCGGTCCGCCACGCCGCCGGGGACACCCCCCCCCCCCCTCTTTCCTCCCAACCCCGCAGGCGCGCGGCGCGGCGCTGCGGGCGTCGTTTACATCGTTTGCGTTCACACACAAATTGTCGCACAACGCGCACCCCATAGCAATTTCTCTTCACTGTAAAAAATGTTGTTGTTGATTAACAGCAAAAGTGTTGTTAACTTTTTAAACAACATTTGTTGTTTAAAAACAAACTTTTTGTCAAAGGTCAAGAGTTCAACAAATTTCTTTTTTTCAAAAAAAGGGTTTTGGCCTTGTTACTGCGCAGAAAGGTTATCAATTACAAACTTCTCTGTTCTTCGACAAAATGTCAAGGGGCGGCCAACTCATGTATTTCTGTGTACACTTGCCTTGTATTTCTTGTATTTCTTATGTATTTTTCGGTATTTTTCTCGTATTTTTGTTGAGTATTTCTATGTATTTATGTGTATTGTAGAGTATTTCCTTTAATTTTTAGTGTATTTCTAGAAATACAGAGGTATTTCTGTGTACAAGTTTTTTTCGAGTTGGCCGCCCATCGCAAAATGTGTTACCTAAAAAGCTAACAACAGTTTTGTTGTGACGTCACAACACATCCATACCGTTCCATGCACATAAGTTTCTTGTATGGGGCCATATGGTAAGATCATACGGATATTTTTCAGTGTAATACTACAAACAACTCCTTTGTTCGAGAACAAGGTGCTCGTCGTGCAACCTCTTGTCTCCTGACAACTATTTTTTACAGTATTGCGGTATCATCTGCTTTCAATACCAATCTTGATTGTCATGTTCTAAGAACTCAGCATTTTCCGTAATGCAAGAGAAGAAGTCAAAAATTCACCAATTGAGTAAATAGACTGCATGTACGAAATTTGTTCGTAAGTTATGACCTTTTTTTTTTTTTCAGAAAAGTACGAAATTTATCGTAGACTTGCCTCCGTAAGAATACGAATGAGTTAGGGGTGCGGTCCATTGGGGCGACCTGGGTAGGCGAACCTGCACGAACCATCACTCTGAAAAATATGTTCGTAGATTAACGGTTTATTTTGTAAATTACGACTTACGAAAAGTGCTGTAAACTTACGACAGCCCATTTTTGCTTGTAATTGAGTTTCAAGTCGGTTGGTACTGCGTGTAATTGTACGATAAGTGATGGTAATTTTACAACTCCACTTTGTGGAAAAATTTCCCGTAAACCTCCGACAATTTTTCACAGTGACTGGCGAACTGGTGGAAAGGGTTGCAACAAGAACAAGAACGTTTTAGGTTTGTCACGACGTACTAAAAGCAATCCAGTTGCCTACAAGAAATTTTGCGTCGGGAACATTTCGAAGAAACCCCAGAATATCAAGGTGAGGGCCCGGCCTGCCATGGTTTGCAGTTAGAAGTGCACACTAACTGGCAATGTACTTTTTTGAACATGTGAAATGTACGCACACTAAATTTTTATGAACTTTTTCAATACGCAACTACAGATTTCTGTAAACATGCTCTATTTACGCATAATTTTGAGCGCAATTATGAAGAAAATTGTTCATAGTTTGCTCATTTTGTTCATAACTGGGCACAAAATTATTCATAAATAGGGCATGTTTACG
Organism: Frankliniella fusca; assembly: GCA_029379305.1. Taxonomy (NCBI): domain Eukaryota; kingdom Metazoa; phylum Arthropoda; class Insecta; order Thysanoptera; family Thripidae; genus Frankliniella; species Frankliniella fusca. The sequence goes on along the minus strand of JAHWGI010000512.1, from coordinate 57,758 downwards.
GAAATCGGTAGCTACGTATAAAAAAAGTTCATAAGATGAAGCGAGCGCATATAAACGTGCGGGTTTATGTAAAAAAAATCCTACAGAATTATGTAAAATATTGTGCATAGATCTGCAGAGTTTATTACATGTCGAAAAAATGCACACTAATAAGCAGATTCATGCACAATATTCAACATAATTCTTCACGATTTTTTTTACATAAATCCGCACGTTTATATGCGTACATTTCACATGTACAAAAAAGTGCATTGCCAGTTAGCGTGTGGGTACTTACCATAGCATTATGCTATAGCTGCTATATGCTATGGCATGCACTTCCTAGTGCATACCATGTCAGGTATGCATTTCCTAATGCGTGCTTTGAAGTCACCGTGAGGTCGTCGCGGAGTGATGGAAAAATCTTGGCGTGCTCGTGACGTGCTCGTGGCGTGCTCGTGACGTGCTCGTGGCGTGCTCGTGGCGTGCTCGTGGCGTGCTCGTGGCGTGCTCGTGACGTGCTCGTGGCGTGCTCGTGGCGTGCTCGTGGCATGCTCGTGGCGTGCTCGTGGCGTGCTCGTGACGTGCTCGTGACGTGCTCGTGGCGTGCTCGTGGCGTGCTTGTGACTTGATCGTAACGTGCCTGTGACACGCGGCGTGGTCGGCCAGTGGTCGGCCGGCGTTTCAAGTTTGCGGCGGTGTTGGCGGGTACCCTCGGGTTTCACTCCCTGCTCGAAACGCTCGGCCGCCAGGCTGCCTACCTCTCAGGCGTTGAGCCGGCCGCTGAGCCAGAGTCACGCTGTGAAGGCTCTCGCGGCCGACACGTTGGTCGCAGGGGTTTGCGCGTGTAAAGTTGAATGTGCGCTCCCTTGCGCACGTGAGCGGATGTTGTTCCCCTCCTGGCTGAGGAGAAACAGGGGTGCTGCTCCTGCCGCACCAGAAGGGCTGTGTGATAATGGGAGAACGTTAGCCAAGTTCGATAACGTTTTCTTTATCGGTATCGGTACCTATCGAAACACCGACCTTAGCTTCGTCTTCCCAGCCAAAGAATGGTATAGTTTCTCTCTCGCGCCTCGTGGAGACCACTCGGGAGCAACAAGGAGAGCTGGACTATTCTGTGGCTCGGAAGACTACTGCACGAAATAGGCGTCAACGACAATTTTCGCGACGCCATTTCGCGGCGGAATGAGAAAGTCTGCTGATTTGCGTTTAGAGCTCGACGTGATGTGTGTGGGTGGGGGTGGAGCGGGTGGTGGTGGGGAGGAGGTGAACGGCAGGGAGTTGTCAGAGTGCAACAGATGAGCCTTGCAGTCGCACAAACTTGCCGAGTTCCTTCACAAGGGCAGGTGGTCTGACCCCTTCCGCCCGCGTCTAACTCGCTTTGGAGCCGACCGGGCAGGGCAGGGCCGGACAGGGCGGGGCCACCCGAACACGCCTCCGAACAATCAATCTGGATTTCAAACTGTTGAACAGACTAGTAACCCGATCTACGTTTCTCTTTCTTTTGACATGTCTACCTTTGAAATCGGTAAAGCAGTCTGTATTTTATCAACGCTAAAAGAGATGCCAGGAATTACTCAGAAAAGTATGAAAATGGTGATTTTCAATTTGAGTTTTTAATAAATAGCTCAAAACCGCCTGACGAGTTGACGCGCGTTTTTGATACTGAAGGCATGATTTCCAGGGACGGTAGTTCATATTTTCCTGTAGCGTCCTCTTTTGTCGTACTGACTGTCTCAAATTCATGAATATTCATACTTTCGCTGGCTACTGGCTACTGTGTGTCAGACGGTGGTGGTATGTTGTGATGTAATACGCGACATTTTAAGTCGTATCAATATTTTTTGAGCCGTCTTACCATGCTGTGTGGGACACAGCAGGCAACCCAATGTTAAATGTATTTTTTTCTATTGCAATGCGCTCCATGACACCTGGACTTTACTTTCACCCGTACTTCACCCGACAAAGTCAACTACAGCGCTAAGTTCCGCGCCGTCACCGAGCGGTAGATAGGGACGGCGGGGAGCCCTCCCTTCACATGTTCACTCTGGCCCAGTGGATACGGCACCGGTTTCCGACTGAGAGACGACGCTGGCGAAGGGTTCGCCTCCGCCTAGCTGCGGCGGGCCGGTCCCCAGCGACATTCATTTTTTCGCGGCCTGAGCGGATTCAGACGCGATTCAGACGGCCGCACTGTCTCATGCCCTTCTCACGCGGGTACGAATGAGCGGCGAGTTTCTCATCCAGCAACCCCATCTGCCGCGCCTCCCCCGATCACCAGAAAGCGGACTGAAAGCCGCATGAAAACGACTCGTTTTTCAGTTCGCATTTCGACCGTTTTCCGACGCCATTACGTCGCCAGTTAATCGGTATTCCGGGCCAATTCTGGCCCCGACGAGTTTAGAAAATGGTCTGAATACCGCCGCGAAGCGCACTGGAAACCGACAAACTGGCGTCGGACCGGGGCGTGAAAACCGTCTTCTCTTTCAGGTGGATGTCAAGTGCTATTCAGCTTACCGCTGCCACACGGGGATAAATCCTTGCGAAGAAAATTGTCCGTAAGCGTTCGTATAAGCTGCAATGCATTTAGCTTCTTCGAAGCATTTTTATCGTAGTGTACAAACAAATGTCTTCGTAAGGCAGTGCTTGCTAAGAAAATGCTTCGCATTGCGAATCATTACGACGGAGGCAAAGTCTTTGTCAACGTTACGAAGAATTTTCTTCATAAGGATTTTACAGTGCGACCGTTCAATTCCCCGGCTAGCTGACGGAAGGCGGTTTGACTAATCGCTGCTCGTCACTGTGCTGTGAGTAACAAGTCAGGACTCGGGTACAGCGAGTTGGCAGCCCCCCCCCCCCCTCCCCCTTCCGCCACTAAGTCCTCCCGTGTGACTCCTTCAAGATTTCACGGGATTTCGAGAGATTTCGGTGAATTTCGTTTAGATGATTTTCAATGATTTCGGTGATTTCGCGAGATTTCAATGGGATTTCTCCGAGATTTCACCGGCTAGGGACACATGATTTCTTGAGTGGTTGCCCCCTCGGGGTGCGCTTTGTGCGACAATTTGTGTGTCAACGCAAACGATGTAAACGACGCCAGCAGCGCCGCGCTGTGCGCCTGCACGGTTGGGAGGAATTGGGGTAGTTCGCCGTCGGCATGGTGCCGCTCGCGGGGAGTAGGTGTCAATATTCCGCGCAGACTGTGCGTCACTCACTCACCAGCCCCCCCTGGCAGCGCCACGCAATATTACGGTATTGTAAGGTTAAGCGATTGGTTCCTGGACTCGAGAGTACAAGCAGTTGACACCTTAGTGTCTTGTACTGTTCTGAAAGTAAAGGTATACCAGGGGGCGGATCTGCTAATAACTGTTTCAAAATTGTACCCATTATAGAGTAAATTGGTGAGGTACGGTGACGAAAACCGTAAACCGTTATTTCAAAACCGTTGTTTTGCTGTATGATGTATGGTTTTTCTCACAGTGTCTGTGCCCGCCCCCTCCCCCCCTCCCCCCGACCCGCCCCCTGCCAGGGGTGGACTGTGGGGAAGGGGGGGGGGGGAGGAGGTTGGCAACAAGTGAAGTGCCTCCCCCCCGAGGGGGCCTCAACTCACCCAAAATCAGGGGTCCGTAACTTATCATAACGCACACCACTTGTTAGTTACAAATTTTAACGTTATCGAAAATAAAATTGTAAGTTAAGTTAAAGAACGTAACGTATTAGAAGGGGTTATTCCCATAACGTTATAGGTGTCTCCAATTACTTTCACGTTAAATGCCATTTTCACTTATTTTGTGACTGATGTCGCACAGAGACGAAAACAGAAATATCGTACAATTCTTTATCTTACATATGTGTGTTATATATATAACGGGTTACTTTATACCGATAGTGAATACGTTAATTCTATAACTGTCATGTGTCGTACTGCGCGTTATCAGTTATTCGGTATAACGATACCGGTTAACTTAACGTTAAGAGGTGCTTTTGTGATAAGTTACGGACCCCTGCCCAAAATCTGTACACATGATTTCACATGATTACCCCACTTATAATTGAGTGAAATAATTCGTAAAGTAAATTCAACCGTATTTTGAGCTTTATGAGCACTAAATCAATTTTTTCCAACAACAGATCCAAATTTTTTGACATTGATTTCGAAGATATCAGCCATTGTGTACACATGATTTCAGGAGTTGAGGCCTCCTCGCTCCCCGTTACCCCCTGGGGCCTAGGCGACCCCGAAAAAGGGGGAGAAAGGTCCAAGAGAGGGAGCAAAGAGTAAAATAGAGAGAAAGAGTGGCATAGAAAGAGGGGGGACTCATGGTAGCAGATACTCAATTCCAGCGGAGGGATGCACCTTATCTTGTACAAACTGTCAGTACGTTAGTACTACGTACTAGACGTGGCCGCGGCGCCGACGCAGCGCCGACGCTGACAAAAGTTTATCGGCGCGCCGCCGGTCAATTCGTTAATTCGTCGTCGGCGTGGCGGCGCGGGGTTTGATATTTTTCACTAAAATTAAACAGAGCGCCTTGTAGGTAGGCAAATTAATTCGCCTCGCCATACTATGCACAAGTTTGTCCACTTTCAAAACTTTTGCTGTGTCATACACGATTTGCACTGGTTAAACTAAGGCGCAACCATTCGCCCTTTCTCAAGCGTACTGTGATTACGCTTGAGAAACGGCGTAATAGGTCTATCCACTCCAATTTGACCTGTCTAAATGTATGGGAGAAATTTTGTCCTACGCCTTATTCCAAGCGTAACCTCTTCAGACGTAACTGTGCGCCTTTTTCAAGCGTACTGTTACGTCTTAGTTTGACCAGTGTGAATACTAAATGTCGACGCTTCTTAAATTTTATGATCACATTTGCTGTTTTCTTGCATTTTTTAGTCCAATTTAAGTGGCGGACGCCGGTCATGCCACCGCCGCAGCCGGTGAAAATCCGGACGGCGCCCATGTCTTCAACGTACACACTAAACCCTTACGCGTTGTGTTGTGCATATGGGCTGCAGGACGACGTGTAACCATAGTTATGCAATGCTTAACTACGTTTATTTTGTGAACATTTGTGCATATGATTGCTCAATTTTGAACATAGTTAATTATGGAGCGATGTGCATATAACTACGGTTGTGTAATCCTGCACACTCCAGCCGGGTTATGTACTTTTTAGTACATGTCTGTGCCCGTCTATACACTGTTAAAAATAATGTGAAAATTCACATCACATTTGATGTGACACCTTCACAAACTGATGTGAATTTTCACATCGTCAAATCAGGATTTGAAAATCTACATTTGTGTGTTGAATTTCACATCCATTGTGAACATTCATATCGGTTATGAAAATTCACATCACATTTTATGTGACACCTTCACAAACTAATTTGAATTTTCACATCGTCAAATCACTATTTGAAAATCTACATTTGTGTGTTAAATTTCACATCCGTTGTGAAAATTCATACATATTAATATTTATGTCCTTCGCCGCCGTTGTAAATTTTCACTTCGCTGTTTTGTCCCCGGGGCTACCGTCCTGTTGAAGATTAGTTCTTATTCAGATTTTTCCTTGATTATATTCACGACCGGAGCGAGAAATACCTTTGATTAAAATCCTCAGTTAGAATTTTACTGTCTGGGGAGTCCAATGACAACCCTCCCTTAAAACAACTGGTGGGAAAGCCCTGAGCTTGGCCTGTGCGGCCGTGGGATGACCCGCGTAAGCTACAGCAATCCCTCCTCCGCGTTCCAGTAGTCTGGTGGTTAACGCGACTGGTCGCCAGTGCAAAGGTCCGAGGTTCAACTCCCTCTCCGGTAAGGTATTTCAACGGTAAGGTAATGTCTCGTAAAATGTACTTAAAGGGTTGAAAGAGAGTGCAAGTGAGCGGTCGAGGGGGGGAGGAAACGAGAACAAGCACTAACAAGAAAGCTGGAAAATTCGTTTTCTAATTCGCAATTTGCAATATTAAATTTCACATAGTTCTGATGTGAAATTTCAAAACGTGGATGTGAATTTTCACATCACTAGGATGTGAAAAGTGATATTCGAAGTGATGTGAAATTTCACATCGTGGATAGGAAAATTGCGTCATATCCATCGATGTGAATTTTAATACCAATTCTTTTAACAGTGTAAACTTACGATGCCTATGCACAAATTTAGTATCATAAAGCATAACATTGTGTGTAAGCTCTTAAAATGTGTATATTACTACACACAATATTATGCACAACCATGTACAAAATTTGTGCACAAGCATCGTTAGATTATAGACGTACACAGCAATGTTCAAAAAAGAACATAAGCCAGGAGTGTGCACAGGAGTGTTCGAACGGTCATTACCTGCTAGTGGTGTACGAATAGACATATAAACCCTTACAGGTGTGCGAATGGTTGTTCGCTCACCTGCAGGTGTAAGACAAACATTCACACACCTGCAGGTGTGCGACATTCGTACACTTGGATTTCCAGTGTAGCGTGCCTTCGGAATTCAGCAGGTTTTAGAAACTTTACAAACACACTCTAAACTCTAATTTCGTAGAATATATTCAAAGAATTCTGTGCAACCGTTATGTACTGTACAAAAAATTTATTTGTATTACAAATAGTTTGTCTTTGTACTACAAAGAATTTTCTTTGAATTACAAAGAACTTTCTTTTTGTTACAAAAAAAAAATTTGCTTTGTATTGGCTTTGTATTACAGTTGCATCGAATTCTTTGTGAAAAGGAATTGTCTTTTGAAGAAGTTAAGAGTGCACTGTCATCAAAAACTATATACGTAATACTGTGGTGGCTAGGTACAGCATCACCGCACTTCATTCAATGCAGCCGACATAAGACACCATGTTAAAAACACACGTGGACCAGGGCGGGCCGCAGCTGCGAGGCAAGTCGCGGGCAAGCAGGAAGCCTCTCTCTCTCTCTCTCTCTCTCTCTCTCTCTCTCTCTCTCTCTCTCTCTCTCTCTCTCTCTCTCTCTCTCTCTCTCTTTCTCTCTCTCTCTCTCTCTCTCTCTCTCCCTCTCCCTCTCCCTCTCTCTCTCTCTCTCTCTCTCTCTCTCTCTCTCTCTCTCTCTCTCTCTCTTAATATTGCACGCCAATTGACGTTTAAGCTGAAGTGTGCATTTTCTCAACACGTTGTAACGTTTAACTAGGTTAAACGTCAATTGGTGTTTAAATTATAAACACTTCCGAAAAGTTTACATCGATACCTACAATGCAAACAAACGTAGTTCCCGAGCCCTGCACTCTCCCGGGTTATGTACTTTTTAGTACATCGCTATGCATGTCTATAAACTTACGATGCTTGTGCAGAAATATCGTTCATCGTCACGCATAATATTATGTGTAGCTATGTACAAATTTTACATACTTACACACGATATTATGCTTTACGATGTACTAAATTTGTGCATAAGCATCGTAAGTTTATAGACGTACACAGCAATGTACTAAAAAGTACACAACCCGGGAGTGTGTGGTGCAGACTGACGTACTTCTGAGACCCTCGGGGCAAACTAACGTACTTCTGAGACCGTCGGGGCAGACTAACGTAGTTCCTATCTTTTTAACCAAGAACTACGTTAGTCTGCCCCAAGGGTCTCAGAAGTGTCTGCCCTGAGGGTCCCAGAAGTACGTTTGTTTGCCCCGAGGGTCGGGAACTACGTTTATTTGCATTGTAGGTATCGACATATGGTTTCTATTGACAACATACACACTCCCGGCTTATGTACTTTTTTGTGGATTGCTATGTAAAACTATGTGCCTGCGTAGCTAACGTAAGATTTCTTACATAATTATGCAAAAATTCTTACGTAATTATGTAAACGTGACCAGATTTATGCGTAATTATGTATGAAATTTTTACGTAAGTTACGCATGAACATAGATTTACACAGCTACGCACAAAACAATACATAGGCCGGAAGTGTGTATGTCCGTAAAAAACTCAATTTCAATTTCTCTCTCTTTTCTCCCCTTCTCTCTCTCTCTCTCTCTCTCTCTCTCTCTCTCTCTCTCTCTCTCTCAATGCCTCGTTCCACTTTGACTAAGTTGCCTTCATACTGGTTGTTTTAGCGCAACTAGGAGCCGACAGGGGTGCGGTCCACTGGAAGAATAAACCACGGTTTTGCAACAGTTTTGCGCCCTCCATTATTTGACAGTTTGAAACCGATATTTAACTGTACCAGGTACAGTAAGTTTGCCACTGGGCCACTCAGTCGGTCAGCGCCGAAACTTCGACCTCTGCGACAAAACCGCTCAATGTAGAAAAAAAAAACTACAGCAAATCCAGTTAATTTTTATGCCAGCCTTCACTGTAGTTTATGTTACAGGATTTACTGTACTTCCTGATAACATTTGCTGTACTTTCCGAGGCACTGTATTGCGTTGACCGTGTCTCTAGAAGTACAGCGAATCCTGTTTGAAAGTACCGAAAATCCAGTGAAATAAAGTACGGTAAAGGCTGTCATCAGAATAAACTGGATTTGCTGTAGTTTTTTCTTACTGTGCTGTATGTAGGGCAGTCTGAGTGCGCCGCCCACCTCCAGTCGAACCTTAACCTGCGCCTCCGTACCCCGTGGCCAGCTTCTACCCACTGCGCTCGGCCCTTTCCCATCCGCAACCCCCGCAGCCGCGGTCCTACCCCTAGAACTTCCAGCAACCCCAACCCCCTACGCACGAAACTCTTATGCACCTTTTTGTGCATAAGCCTTGCAGGATTTTACACAACCATAGGTATGCACAACTTTTCCTGCACAACTATGCTTAACTTTGTTCCTTATGCACAAATTTGTGCAGAATTATGCACAATGTGTAACATAGTTATATGCTTAAAATTTTGTGCATAACTATGGTTTTATAAAATTGTGCATAAGGGTTCACTGTTTTTCAACTGCTGTGACGCCACATTCTTTTTCATGTGAACCTGTCACATTCCTTTTGATATTAATGTCACATTCTTTTGAATGTGACAAAAAAAATTTAGCCCGCTCATTCGGGCGTATTCACATCGAAGTGACACTATATTTAAAACAATGTGACACTTTGCATGTGAAAAACACTGTAAATCGAGGAGTGAGAAATCTCGCTCCTGGGGAGTCATATTATTAAATATCACTCCTTTTGAGTCGCTTCTATGACTCAAAACGAGCGATATCTAGTGATCTCGCTCGATTTAAGTGATGCTTATCACTCCAAATGAGCGATATAGAATTTCCTCACTCCTTTAGGGTGATGTTATATGCCTCGCTCAATTTCAGTCAGAAACATGACTCTCAGATTAACAGTGAAAGAACGTGACGTCACAGTAATCGATCTCTCGCGATGTCGGTTGAGTTTAAGCTGAATTATCGTCTGTGTACCCGCAACTGTTTCTCTCTCTCTCTCTCTCTCTCTCTCTCTCTCTCTCTCTCTCTCTCTCTCTCTCTCTCTCCCTCTCTCTCTCTCCGTCCCTCGCGATGTCGGTTGATTCTTGGTTCAAATACCCCCCGTGTTCCCGCCGCTGTTTCTCTCTCTCTCTCTCTCTCTCTCTCTCTCTCATTCTCTCTCTCACACTCTCTCTCCCTGTCTCTCGCGATGTCGGTTGAGTTAAAGTTCAAATATCCCCCGTGTTCCCGCCGCTGTTCTCTCTCTCCCTCTCCCCCTCTCTCTCTCGCCCTCTCTCTCTCTCCCTCCCTCGATGCCAGTTGAGCCCTGGTTCAAATCCCCCCCGTGTTCCCGCCGCTGTTCTCTCTCTCCCTCTCCCCCCCCCCCTCGCTCTCTCTCCCTCTCTCTCTCTCTCTCTCTTTCTCACCCTCTCTCTCTCTCCCTCCCTCGATGCCGGTTGAGCCCTGGTTCAAATCCCGCCAGTGTTCCCGCCGCTGTTCTCTCTCTCTCTCCCTCTCCCCCACCTCTCTCTCTCTCTCTCTCTCTCTCTCTCTCTCTCTCTCTCTCTCTCTCTCTCTCTCTCTCTCTCCCTCCGTCACTCGCGATGTCGGTTGAGTCTTGGTTCAAATATCCCCTGTGTTCCCGCCGCTGTTCTCTCTCTCCCTGCTCTCTCGCCCTCTCCCTCTCTCTCCCTCGATGCCTGTTGAGCCCCGGTTCAAATCCCCCCCGTGTTCCCGCCGCTGTTCTCTCTCTCTCCCTCCTCGCTCTCTCTCTCTCTCTCTCTCTCTCTCTCTTTTCTCTCTCTCTCTCTCTCTCTCTCGCCCTCTCTCACTCTCTCCCTCCCTCGATGCCGTTTGAGCCCCGGTTCAAATCCCCCCCGTGTTCCCGCCGCTGTTCTCTCTCTCTCCCTCTCCCCCCCTCTCTCTCTCCCTCTCTCTCTCTCTCTCGCCCTCCCTCTCTCTCTCCCTCCCTCGATGCCGGTTGAGCCCTGGTTCAAATCCCCCCCGTGTTCCCGCCGCTGTTCTCTCTCTCTCTCCCTCTCCCCCCCCCCTCTCCCTCTCTCTCTCTCTCTCTCTCTCTCTCTCTCTCTCTCTCTTTCTCTCTCTCTCTCTCTCTCGCCCTCTCTCTCTCTCTCCCTCCCTCGATGCCGGTTGAGCCCTGGTTCAAATCCCCCCCGTGTTCCCGCCGCTGTTCTCTCTCTCTCTCCCTCTCCCCCCTCTCTCTCTCTCTCTCTCTCTCTCTCTCACTCTCTCTCTCTCTCTCTCTCTCTCTCTCGCCCTCTCTCTCCCTCCGTCCCTCGCGATGTCGGTTGAGTCTTGGTTCAAATATCCCCCGTGTTCCCGCCGCGAGCCGGCCCGAGCCGGCCCGGCCCGGCAGTCAGTCCGACACGTTGGTTCCTGTGGCGGGCGAGGCGGGGGGAGGGGAGGGGAGTGGAGGGGGGACAGGCTCGCTCGCCGCGCCGCGCCGGCCGCGCAGCCGCAGCAGAGCAGCGGAGCGGAGCGGCAGGCCAGGCCAGGCAGTGGCAGTCAGTCAGTCGCCGCCCAGCCGGCCTGCCGGTGGCTTCACACGCGCGTCGCTCCGTGCCGCCCCGCGCCGCCCCGCGCCGCCCCGCGCCGCCCCGCGCCGCCCGGCGCCGCCCCGCCTAGTACTCGCGTCCCTTCCGCGCGCGCGTCTCTGTGCGTGTGAGAGAGAGGGTCTTCCTGTGCGTGTGTGTGTGTGTGAGTGAGTGAGGTGGTGACTGTTGTCCAGCGTGTGTTTGTGACTGAGCGAGTGAGACGGTGCCTGATTGGCGGTGCTCGTTTGTCTGTGTGTGAGTGAGATGGAGCCTGTTCTACCCCCTCCCCCTGCCGACTGAAGATCGCTCTCCTCGCTCCGTCTCTCTCTCACCTGTACGGTGAGTGCGAGAGGGACGGCCTGCTCGCCGGCTCCAGGTGCAGAGGGCACTTCGCCTCCCTCAGGACAGCGGCCGCCCTCCCCCAGGCTGCCGTGGAACAGCAAAGGTAGGACACGACCAACGGCCTTTCAGGAATGCTGGCCTGCAGTATTCCTGCCTGTCAGCAGCCCGCCTCCAGAAATGTTGTGGACCACTGTCTTCCGCAGGTGGAGCGTGCAGCCTTCCGTGCAGCGAGTAAACATTGTGTTGCCGAGCCTCGTACCCCCCCTCACCCCCGCCCCTTGCGTTTGTGAGTTCCTCGCGGGCGGGTTGTGTGCAGACTTCCAACCCGCTTCGCAGGCGCTGCTCTAGCCCGCCCGACTCGACTCGAACTCGTTTCAACCCGCCCGTTCTAGCCCGGCCGCTGAAGCGTGCTCCGCTGAAGCAGCTTCAGCTCTGCGTACTCGGCGCCAGCAGCAACCGTCCCCCTCCCCCCCCCCCCCACCCCCCCGCCCTCATCTCGGACCGAGCTCGACAGAGCTGAAGCGGGTTGAGTCAGGTTTGGACTCGCACGCCGTTTCATCCGGCTCGTGTTCGGCTCGACCTGTTGCGGTGGTGGCGTCGGCGTCGGCGGCAGTGTCACTCTCTGCAATTCGCTCCCCCCTCCCATTTGTTCATTCGGGTTATTCACGAAGCCGCCCGTGGTGTGCGAGAGAGACAGATGTGTGCAGCATTAGCACGGCCATGTAGGCGGTGCCGTAGCGTCGTGTGCGCCTGGCCAGCCTCGCCTCTGCCGGCCTGTTGGGGAGGGGTGGGGGAGCGGCAGCATGGCGCGTGGACTCCCCGCCCCGCCCCGCGCATCACGGTCCCCTACGAGCTGGCCGTGGCCCTCTTAGCTTTCTTCACTCGCTCTGTCTCTCTCGCTCTCAAGGAGTCTGCGATCCGACTCCCTTGCACTCACGGAGCGGGTGCGCACCGGAACATCTCTGCTGGCGAGACCGACCGACTGGGCGTCCCCCCTCCCCGCCCGCTCTCCCGTGTACCCACCCCGAGGAGGCGAGAGTGGAAAGTGAGAATTAGTTTTCTGACAGAGTATGTACAAGCAGCAAGTCGGCGCTGCTAGTACGGAGGCAGGCAGGCGGGTCGGGTGGTGGGGGGAGGGCCGGGAGGGGCTAGCCGCTACAGCCTCGGCTTGGCTTAGCGGCTCGCTGCCCGCTACTGTGCGACCGGAGTTCAGTAGCGGATCCAGAGCCAGCCTTTGAGGGGGGGGGGGGGCAAAGTATTACTTTTTGCCTACCTTTCAAGCGGCTACCGAGGAGCCATGGGGGGTGAGGGGGGGGGGAGGCGGCAAAAGGCCTGTTGCCCCTCTCTCTGGATTCGCGTTTGGCGCCTGGCTATTTTCTTTTCGATTTTCGTAAAAAAAAAAAAAAAATGGCCAAATCTAGTTTTTTTTTTTCTAAGTTTTGGCGGAGTTTCCGGGGAATCGGCCACAGCTGTGATAAGTTGCTCCTGAGCGTTTTGGGGAGAAACCCTATCCTTTGCGCAAGTCGGTCCACTGTGAGAAATTCTTGTACCGGGTACGGGAAAATTTTCCATGAGATGTCTTCAACACTCTAGAATACTAGGGATAATTTATATTCCTAATTGAGCACGAATCCGTCCAGACGCAACATGTGCACGATTTCGTGCCTTATAAAGAGAAAAACTGCACAAAGTGCACTTTTACTTCTTTATTTAGGCAAGAAATCGTACACACGTTGCGTATGCAAGGATTCGTGCTCAATCAGGAACAAAATTGTCCCTAGTATTTTAGTGTGTACAATTACGATTCATATGGTATGGATTTTTTTAGCTATACGTATCAACTCAGAATCGATTGGTGAGCAACAAAGTCAAAAAGTGTAAATTCGTACATGTACGAGATATGTTGTACATAGTGAATTTCAAAATATATTGTACATCTGCGGAAATATTTTCCACAGTGATTGGGTGGGCGGAGTCACTCATAATTGCAACGTTGGGTCCCGAATTGCACGAAAAATCGCAAGTCGCACTCGGTCCTTTCCTCGGGTAATCCGAGGCTCCGCGTCCGCCGCGTCGCTTTGCAGGTGTTTAGCGGGTGTGGCGGGGGGCGGGGCGTCCCTGCCGAGTTTTGTCCTCTGTTCGGCTGTACACGGTGGTTATTGAGTACATCTGATCTTGTATTGCCGCGCCATATTGGATCGTGATTGGCGGTTTTCTTGGTGATTCTTGCGCCATGACGCACCCCGCCACTCGGTCTGCCAGTCGCTTCACTGAGCTCCGTTCGGCTTACGTGTAGATATACACAGTGTGACTTACTGTGTTTGTGTCTCTTGTGTTGGATTGCTGCGAGGTTTGCTTGTTAAAGACGACGCTAGAGCACAGTGTCGGGGGGCGCGCCGCTCCGCCGCGGAGGTGCGCACACTGTTAGAAATTTTGTCGGAAATTAGCGACAAATAAGTCGCTAATTTTTATTTTTATAGCGACTGCAATAGTTTTGGAACGATTTGGTCGTTACCTATATACCGACTGAGAAATCATTCCTCTACGACATTATTGTCGTAAATCTAGCATTGACGGCCTAAAATGTTCGTAAAATGTGACGATTCTAGTCGTTTACTTACGATTTGAGTCGTAACAGTACTATCAAAATCGTTCAATTACGACCAAAGTTGTTAATTTACGAATGAAGTGGTATTTGTATGACATCCTGTGCAAGGAATTTACGATCAATCGTACATTTAGGATCAAAGTCGTAAATTTACTTCTTTATTCGTTTAAAAACGAACTTTTTCGCTCTGCAAACTAGCGATCACTTCGTCGTTCACGAACAACACAAGTCGTAACTTGAAAGTGCTGCTTAAAAACGACATCATTGTTACCAAAAAAGTTGTAAATTTACGAGTATTTTTAACAGTGCGGGCGAGAGCGTTATGGTCCTGACGGCAGCCCCGCTCACCTGATCCAGGCGTGCCTACACTAGAGCGCTTATCTCTCTAAATACCTAGAGCGAGGATTCTCGCCCTCAGGAGAGCGAGACATATTTTCTATAAGTCTTCGAGCGAGCGAGGTTTGGTTTTCTCGCTCAATTAGAGAAATAGTCTCAAACATCTCGCCCTATTTGAGTGAGGATTGGGGAACCTCGCCCTTTTTAAGTGAGGATTTTTATCCTTTTTTTCACTTAATTTGAGTCGTGTTGTAAATTCTTTCTGAATAAGAGCGGAGGCTCCTAAACTCTCACGTAAATGGGGCAAGAGGAAAAATCTCACTACTTTTCGATGAGACATCTCACTCTTGCATGTGCAGTGATATTGCGGTCTAATTATGAAAAAGAACAGCTACCATGCTTCACTGTAAATCGAGGAGTGAGAATTCTCGCTCTCAGGAGAGCGAGATTGGTGACCCAAATTTTATCGCTCGTGGGGAGTGATATTATTAATATCACTCCTTTTGAGTCGTTTCGATGACTCAAAACGTGCGATATCAAGTGATCTCGCTCGATTTAATTCAGGCTTATCACTCCAAATGAGCTATTTAGAATTTCCTCACTCCTTTAGGGCGACGTTATATGCCTCGCTCAATTTCAGTCAGAGACACGACTCTCAGATTTACAGTGTTTCAAGTTCCGGCCCTCCGGAACTTTAGCGGTCACAGTTGCGTTTGTTTCGTCTTTTTAAAAAGTTGTATTATTTTCTTGATTCTTGGTTTTTGTTTTGATTTTCTCTTCGCAAAATTTCTGTAACCTCTTGATAGATTTTGATATGTTCTACCAATCTGTGATTTTTCCACTATTTTATATGGGTTTTTCATTCATTTTCCCTGTTTTTCTGATCTTGTGTATCCTTGTTGGTTTTATTTTTTTGTGCTATTAACTTCTGTTACTCGCTGGGAGCGCTGCGCTGCGGTCCTGCTGGCGGCCTCACCGCCCCCTCAGGCTCGCAGGGAGTGACCACGTGACCACTGGGGGAAAAATTACTGTGTGAGAAAAAGATTTCTGCTATACACGTGTGTCGGGAAAGTACCATACAAATGTTGGGAATTATGTTACTGATTTTTTTTCATTCTAAGAACTACACATTTTCCGTAATCTAAGAGAAGAAGTCAAAAAGTTACCAATCGAGTAAATTGAGAGCATGTACGAAATTTGTTCGTAAGTTATGAGAATTTTTTTTCAGAAACGTACGAAATTTGTCATAGACTTACTTCCGTAAGAATACGAAAATGTCAATGATGTTGCGAGAAATGTCGTAAACTTTCGAAAAGTATCGTGAATTTCGGAGGAATTCAATTATTACACTGGTGTGCAAAATTAGCCGTCCACTTTTTTCTCCGCTCATAATTTTTTAAAAAATAGGGCTAGAAACTTGAAATTTGGAGGAGAGGTGGTCCAAAGTGTTGTTGAAACGTCCCTAAAGTCGCAACAATCAAATCCACCCCCTTTATTTTTTTTCCACCCCTCGCGTAAGACCCTGTCAATTTTTGACACTTTCGCCGGGGCTAAAGTGTCCTTCCAGGTGTCGCAGAGGTTTGAAATTCACTTGGCCGACTCACTTTTGGCTCCTCTTTCGAATGATACCGGAGCCACCCCCGTCGGACGAACCGTTCCGGAGCCACAAAAAAAAACCACCCCTAAGTAGGGGTGATTTTTTCGGATTTTTTTCCACTATTCTGCGCGGTAGCAGGAGGTCCCCTGGACACGACAAAAGTGTCCCCATGTCCGTCGCACCCCGGGGGTGTCCAGCCCCGAAACACTGACACCCCAAATCTTGATTTTTCACTAAAATCACCAAAAATGACCAAAAAAGGGTCAAAAATCACGTTGCACAATTGATTTCAGCCGTCTGGATCGACACCCGGAGTGACAAACTGCAGACCAGACGGTAAAGCCGTTTTCGTGGGGGTTGCAACCCCTAACTTTCCAGCCCCCAGCGCAGGGGATTGAGGGGCGGAGGCGGGTCGCCGCGGTCACGGTACGATGTGTGAGCCCCTCAGGCAGCTCCACGCCAATTTTGAAGTGATTCGGTCCATTCGTTACCTTCCAGGATCAAAAAAAAGGAAAATCGTGTAAATTTCAACCCCTAAGTTTGCACCCCTTTTTCTCCTCAGCCAGGAGGGGCACCCATCCGTTCAGGTGCGCGAAGGAGCGCACATTCAACCTTTACCAGGGTGCAAACGCGCAAACCCCTGCGATCGTCGTGTCGGCCGCGAGAGCCACGCGAGGGACGTTTCAACAACAGTTTGGACCACCTCTCCTCCAAATTTTAAGTTTCTAGCCCAATTTTTTAAAAAATTATGAGCGGAGAAAAAAGTGGACAGCTAATTTTGCACACCAGTGTATTTAGATATGTCGTAAATTTACGAGAAATGTCGTAAGTCTTTGGCTGATAACATTGAAATTTTAGTGTTTAAAATCTATTACATGCACTTCGCGAGACTGGGTGTTAACTGTAAAATCAACGTGGAAAAAAATGAGAGTGTTACGACTTTTTCGTGAAAGCCAATGACAACATTTACGTTTTTGTACATCACAAACGTGATCCGTAACGTACAACTGGCATTGAAAATCTGCGCATCGGCCCCACGAGTGTTTGGCAGCGCTCCGCCGCCTCGCTCCCTGCAGCAGCCCGGGGCCCGCCGCGTGCTCTCTCTCTCTCTCTCTCTCTCTCTCTCTCTCTCTCTCTCTCGGCAAAATTTTTTACTACCACCAGCTGTGAGAAAGCGTCTCATTGAATCCTTTGTTTTTCCAGTTTTTGATTACGGCTCTTCTGTTGCCGAGGGTATGCCTGTAGTTTGTCTAAACCGCATTCAGCGCATTCAAAATGTGTGTGTAAGATTCTCGGTGACACACAGAGCTTTTGGAAACAAAACTGTCGCCCAAAAATGTCACACATTTATGTGTCGCCGAAAAAAAAAGGTCACAAAAAGGGTATGTTTCTTTTTTCGATGTGTGACGCCACAAAAGAACAGAAATTTGTCGCCTTTTGAGTTACAGTATAAACAGAAAATTTACCAAATTTGCAGGGGAACTCCAACCTGTCTCCTTCTTCAGTATATTACACAGTTAAAAGCTTACGGTGAAACCTGCACCACTGTAAGTTACGGTGCAAATTCACCGTAACTTACAGTGAATATACACCGTAACTTACAGTGGTGCAGGCTATTCGCCGTAGCTTACGGTGAAAATGCACCGTAACTTACAGTGGTGCAGGCTGCTCACCGTAGCTTACGGTGCATATTCACTGTAAGTTACGGCGAATATGCACCGTAACTTACAGTGGTGCAGGTTTCACTGTAACTTACAGTCAAATTCACCGTAAGCTTTTAACCGTGTAAGGATAAAATTTCGTTGCCTCCACGAACCAGATTATTTTTTCGCTCGCTTCGCTCGCGATCTGTTAGAACTTTAGGCGCATACACGTGAAGCCAATGCGCCCTAAGTGCTTTTTGTTCTCATAGGAGGACTTGTGAGAAATAAAGTCCCGTGTTTTTTTCCTTCGCGCTCGCTTCGCTCGCGGATGGGCGAGAGGTCTATTGTAGACCGTGCATATCATCGAACAGATCGCGCGAAGCACCCGACGTGACACGCTGTAATGAGCACTTGTTAGTCAAATCGTCAATTCTTCGTAAACGAACTTTCAAAGCGACACCAAAGTCATTTTTCGGTTCTAGAAACTGCCAATCGGCTGGAAAATCTACGTGGTATCTAGGGAAAACACAAAGCAACATCCTCTTCCACAAAAATGAACATTTACCCCTGAAGATAGGCAATTTGATAAACATCCCCTTACGACGCGCCTAATTACGCCCCTGTTCGAAGTTCGCTATAATACGTCTGTCCTCATCGCACTCACGGAGCACTATCATGGCCAGCATAGGGCACAGCTGTGGGTGCGACAAGGACGGAGGGAGGAGGAGAGCGACCTTCTGAATCAGTCGGCAGACGAAAGGTAATGGAGGTGGTGGGGAGAGCGGGGAGGGGCAGGGTAGGCCACCGGCCACACCAGTCTGTGTGGCGGCACGGGTCTCTGGCCTGCCTGGCCTGGCAGGCGCCAGAGGCCCCCGACCCGAGCACAACACCCGAGCCGCTAG
This sequence comes from Frankliniella fusca, assembly GCA_029379305.1. Lineage (NCBI taxonomy): Eukaryota > Metazoa > Arthropoda > Insecta > Thysanoptera > Thripidae > Frankliniella > Frankliniella fusca. The sequence continues at coordinate 39,423 of JAHWGI010000512.1, read as the reverse complement.
GATCCACCGCCACCATTCTCAGGAACGAGCCACAATGTGAAAACTCGACATGTTTACAACGAAAGTAAAATTGGCCAACTTTGAAGTGGCCGGAAAAATCTGGTCGGGTGATGTTTGGATTCAGCTGATCACTTTTGCATCGGAATACGATATCCCTGATTGGCTGGTGGATATAATCTCGCAAATCCCAAGATTTGGGACTTTTCATGCATTTTTTTCGATAAAAATTGAAAATTCCCCATGAAAAAGTTGTCGTTGGTGAAATCCGAGGCTTCCCTCGTGTTCCTCGTTCAAATTTGAGTACTAAACCAAAATGCCAACGCAAGTTTATTAAAAATACCCAAATTGGCTGACTTGAATTTCCAATATATCCCAACATATGTTAATTTATTGTCTTTGAACTTCCACCTAGAGGGACTACCAACCACCAAAATATCAGCGAAATCCAATAAGAGGATCGTTGTAAGGTCCTGCTTTTGTAAGATAAACCTGTGGTTCTAATTTAAAATTTGGGGACTGGGTCTTAATTTCCAAGTGGATTGTGAGCGAGGCACTTGAGCCGGCTCGGGTCGGGCGGAGGGGCTATCGGGCGGGCGGGGGTGAGGTAGGCGGGACGGGCAGGGCTGAGCTGGCGGCTCGAGTGGCCGTCCGGAGCGGGGGCTCCTGCGGCTGTTTACTTCAGGGGCGCCAAATGAGCGATATAGAATTTCCTCACTCCGTTAGGGCGACGTGTCCCAGAGAACACACGGCAGCGTTGTGGGTCTGCCTACCCTCTCCGGCCGTAAGGCGCCATAGCCCCTGTAGCTCTGGTGAGTAGGCAATCCCACAACACTGCCGTGTATTCTCTGGGACACCCGGTATGCCTCGCTCTATTTTAGTCAGAAACATGAAACTCATATTTACAGTGCTCCTTTCACCCTCGGAACGGTTATTCGCATCGGTTCGCATCTCTACTTATCTCTGGCCAAATTATGGCCAAATCGCTAAATTTTAACTATCTGAGACAAGCTTTTAAAATTGAACGTGAAAAGTTACGTCCGCTCGTTGTGCTGTTTTTAGGCCCCTGTAAGAGGCCTTCTTCCTTTCGCCCGAAAGTTTGATTTCTCTCGACAGTGGATGTTTTAGACCACGCGTGTGTCAGAGACCCCACGCGCGCGCGCAGGCTTGTGAGTGTGTGTGTGTGTGATTTTGAGAATTCTAACATTTTAACTGACAAAATAATCAGTACAGGTCTGAGAGTGTACATAAATTACGCATAATTTTGCACGTATTTATGCACAAAATTTTACGTAAGTTACGTATTTGCGCCGTTGTTCGTAGTTATGCACAAAATACTATATAGCCCGTTAGTATGTGCAGTATTATTTTGGTTCGATCATTTCTCAACCCAAAGCTTTGAAGTCTGTTTTTCTGTAATGTCTAAAATTCTCTCAACAAATTAAAAGTGGGTTTTGGGAGGTTTGATAATACTCCATGAGTGCTATTTGACGCATCATGTAAATGTATCTCCTGTGTTAAGTGCACGTTCTCAATACTTCTGACAGTTCTTATGCAGTTTTTTTCTCATTTTGTGGCGAGTTTTAAAACCTAGGGGGCCGTTTAACGCGTTAGCGTTAGAATTTATTTGAACTCTCCAAAGCTTTCTCTTTTCAGAAATGTATGCAGTTGGCACTATATCTTATTGGGTGTAGGAGGAAATACAGTTCACTTGGACCCCTTGCACATTCAATCTAAACCTGTCACAGGTTGGCCAATTCCACGTCAATTTCCACATGGAAACCGGTCTCTCATGCTGCTAAAAAGTACGGATTGCTTTAGTCCTTTCTGAACACAGTGGCACTATTTTCGGCAATAAAATCTCAATTAGTCAAGAAACCCTTTATGACACAGTGTTTGTGCGCGCTGTGCGCGGTGTGCTGCGTGCTGGAGACCCCAGTCACCGTCGGGGTGCGTGCGTGCGGGGCAGGCGGGGCTAGGGCTGCGAGATTTTCCAATATATTGGAAAAAAAATCAATATTTTTAATATTGGAATTTCCAATATTGACATATTGAAATTTCCAATTCCAATATTTTGTATTGGAATATTGGAACCAATATCCAATATTGAATATTGGAGTTCAATGTCAAATATTGAGTATTGGAGTCCAATATTCAATATTGCGTATTGGAGTCCAATATTCAATTATTGAGCATTTTATTCCATAAACGAGCATCACCTCCCCATTCTCAAGTTGTTTAAAGTGACAACATATAGTGTTGCAACCGCACCAAAGTGTCTTGTATTTCTTTCAGTTTGTAAACTATTTACTTTTAAATAAGTCACATTAAAATGTGGACAGTGGTAATCGTATTTTATGTTTTTGTTTTACCATTAAAAAAAAAAAAATCCAACAGAAATATTGAAATTTTGGTTTCCCAATATATTGGTTCACCAATATATTGAAAGACCAATAGGGGCCGTACACAAAATACGTCACGCACTTTGGGGGGAGGGGGGGGGGTGTCGGTCGGATGTGATGTGAGGGTGATTTGGAGGAGGGGGGTGTCAGTGGGAGCGTGACGTCGCTTTTCCGCAAACTCAGAAAACCTGGTCTACAGCGCGCAGCGGCAGCGCTGTGGCAGCGTTGTGGCGGCCTGTTACAGGGGGTAATGAGGGGTCAATAACCTCCCCAGTAATATGACTGAGCGGCGGCTATACAACCGCCAAACGCTGGCTCTGCGCGGCCGGTCAGTGGCCGGCGGATGCAACCAGATCAGGGGGTGTCACATCCCCGTTCGGGCGCATCACGCGGGGAATCGCAGGCCAGCAGGGGGAGGGGATGAGCCCTCATAAGGAGAGGATCAGGGCAGATCGAGTCAGTCGTCCCAGAGCAACGGTAGAGTGTGGAGTCCCCATTGTTCCAAGCGGTAACAGAATATACGAAGTGCCAACAACAGAAGTGTCGATCATTCCCAACTAAGAACCCCAGGAGTTCGGCCCTAAAACATCTGGTGCATCGGCCGATAGTTGGGTGATTGAACTTTTTGTTGTTGATCTCATACTGCTTGGACAAATTTGGACTCAATAATTGTTTGATTTCGGAAAATAGTGCGGCGACTCATTTCTCTTTCGGACAAAAACGTTAATTTGTGCTTAAGTGTGTGCAACAAGAAAATAAGTGTTTTTAGTGAGTGAGTGAACAAAGTGCATCACCGGCAACGAAGGCAGAGTGGAAGCTGGTCACCACAAGGTAGGCACTTCAACTCCAGAACTTCTTTCCTCTCCGCTGTTTCCCCTCTTATCTGTTAGGATGTGGTGCAATGTCACTAAGTGCTAATAGCTTCCTGACTAGTCAAAATTTGGAACCGGCCTTTGTAATCTTAAATTGGGAAAATTGGAAAAAGGAGGACGCGTTAGCTATTACAAAAATAATTGTGCGTGAAATTGAATCGTTCCCGCTTGTGCATATCCCCAACGACCTCGATGGTACGGTGTATCAAGAATATAACTTCACGGAATACATAGTTTCCCCTCTTTTGAAATCAGACGCCCTCCCCAGTGTGCGCGTGATTGCGACAAAGGACGAACTTGCCGAATATAGGTACGAAAATTGTAAAATTTTGGTCAGTAAAGTATACGAATACGTCCGTGATCAATTGAAAGTTACAACTGCCCCTCTCATAGTACAAGCCTTATCGTCGGTCTTCCTAGCAGTTGCGGAACTTATCACAAAGACAGAAAAGCAAGAAAAGAAAAGGCGAGCAGAGTTAGCTAAGAAAGAGGCTGAACGGTTAGAAAAGGAAAAAAGAGAAGAGGAATTTAGGAAACTCAGGAAACAGTTAGAAGACCTTAAACTTAAAATGTCAGTCCCTCAATCGCTCCAACCTAGCCTTCCATGCTTTGACGAAAATAATGTCAAACAATGGTTTGACATTGTGCAAAAGACGTACGAGCAGTTTGGAGTGGAGAATAAAGATCTCCACAAGTATATTCTGAACCACCTTCCGCCGTACGCACGGTCTGCACACCTTGCCAATGAGGGCAAGCCATGGGAGGACTATAAAAGAGCAATGATTGAGAAGTTTCAATCAGACACTAGTTATGGGGCAGTGCTCGATGTACTCTCGGCAATGCGGCCAAAAGAAGGCGAAACGTATCGAGTATTCGCTAACAGGGTAGAATCTGTTGCCCAAAGAGCCGACCCTCCCATCCCCGTCACTGAGATTTGCACCTCTCTCCTAAAAGCTATACCGGAGAGAGTGGCTGCCGCAATGGCAGGCCATGATTTCGATAGTATCACAGCCTTCACACAAAAATTAGAGAGAGTAATGCGCTTTCAAAAAGAGCTGAGTAAAAATAGGGAGGTCCAGCCGGGTACCAGTCAGGTCCTTGCGGCCCTGGAAGTAGGCAAGAGCGGACCCTCACAGTGTCAGGACGAGTCCCAAATGAATGACAAAGTAGATAAGCTAGCTGAAATAGTTACGTTGCTTGTAACTAATGGCTCGAATGGCCAAAATAGGGGATTTTCAGACTACAATAGGCGCGGACGCGGAGGCTGGAGAGGCAACAGCAACAACAACAGGGGTTATGGTAGAAACCGCTACGGACAAGGAGGCAACTGGCAGAATAATAACTCAAACAATTGGCAAACCGGTAGTGGTAACTATGGAAATCGAAATCAAGAGAATGGGGACCCGAGCGGTGCTGCGGTACAAGTGTACCAAGGCGGCCGACGAGGCGCATCAAATGCCAGAGGTGGCCAAAACCTCTCCCAACCCCCAGGTAGAAGGCAAGGTAATTGTAATTATTGTGGCATTTGGGGGCACTATGCCTTTGAATGTCGCAAACTGTCGAATTTTCGGCAGTAGATCGGAAGTTACTCGCTCGGTTAGCTATGGAAAATAATAAATTTAAGGATACTCCAGTAAATAAGGGTACTTTTCAACTTTTGCGCGTCCCAGGCGACGGAAATTGTTTTTATCATAGTCTTAGTCAAATACTGTATGGAACACTGAAACACACTAGGCTAATTAGGGGATTAGTGGCTAACTTCATTAAGGTAAATTGGGATAAATATAATTGTTACCTTCCTGGAATAGATAGGGATAACTACTTTGATATGCATCATAGCACCTGCGAAATGGCTACTGAAATCCAGGTAAGAGCAGCCGCTGACTTTTTCAGGATAGGAATTAGAATAATATTTAGTGATAGAGAGTGCCTGTACACATGTACAGCGGAACCCTTCTTGTATGTCGTTATACGTCATACAGGGCTGTATGACGCAGGACATTTCGATCCCCTTCTACCTAGAGAAGTTTTCGACGTCTGCTTCGATCAGAAAATGAATTGGTACAGTGAAAAAGAAAATATTGAGAGTAAAGGGTTTATTACAACAAACGTAAGTGAACAGAGTAGTTACGACCCTCTTGCTGTGGTAGAGCAGGGGAGGTCACGTTCACACGCTGGCAGCAAGGGCAGCCGCGGTGAACGACCGACGGTCGGTAACCTGGTGAAAACAGAGAATAAGGTATCAGTTGATCAGACGACTGAAATACTAAACGGTGGGACCCGCAACGGTCGGAAAAATGGCAGTATGGGGAAGATGAACCCAACCAATGACTCATTTAACAGCGCGGACCGCGAGGCGACTAATAGGATTCGAATTACCTCCGAGAAGCGCAGGGAAGACGTGTCCAGTCGCCCACCACCGGGAGAACGGATTCAGATGACAACAGTGACTAGGGGCGCTTCGCATTTCGATGACTCGATGAGCAAAAAGTTCAGCCGCGAGTCCGATGACAAATCAACACGTGCATCGGAAAGCCTGGGAGCATCCGTCGATATCAGACACCAGTCGGGGAAGATGGATGATCCCACGCCATCGGTTTGTGAGGACGTCAACCTGTGTTCCTGCTGTTACGAAAGCGAGGACTTAGAGAAAATTTTGGCAATAGATTGGGAACATACCTATCAAGACTTCGGATCCTGTCAACTGCTTCCCAATTCGAGTTAAAGTAAATGGAACTAAATTACTTGCTCTCATTGACGAAGAAGTATCTTGTTCAATAATTGCTCCTCACTCATGGCTCAATAATGAACGAATCCAAATGATGGACGGTAAATTAGAGATAAATGGAAATATTATTCCAGTCCAAGGAATTTTTAATCCTGAACTCCAAATTTCAGCAAAAATTAAAATCTCTCTCCCCACTCTAGTAGCACAGTTACCTGAAGGGGTTGACCTCATTTTAGGTAAAAATTTCCTGAAAAAGGTTGGTGGGTTCAAAATTGAGAACCCAACAGCCTATTCATTCTGCTACAAAAATGAAGTTGTCAAAAAATATAAAGCCCAGGATATAATAAAAAGGGATTGGGAAACGATGACAGTATCCGAGAGTGACTTCAATAAATTGTTTAAAATTAAAATAGGAGTAGATGGGTTGCAATTAAATGCAATCGTTGACATTGGAGCAGTACGCTCAATTATTAACAGTAAATATTGCACAAATAGGGCAGGACTCAAACCGGTTAAACTTAAGCTTCGGTCAGCAAATGATACGCAGATCAAAGTAGAAGGAACTTATAAAGCTGCCCTTACCATTGAAAATTGCACGGTTCATCATAACATCATTGCTGCTGATTTGCCAGGGGATGTTCCGATGCTACTGGGAAATGACTTCTTGGCAAAATACCGTGCTGATACGTCGTGGAACACTGAGACCTTAACCTTACGTGTGGGTGTCTCCACGATTGTAACAAGTAGGGTCAGGGATGATGAATCTGTAAATAGTATGAAAGTCAATACACCCGAGAGTGACGAAGGAACTGTATTCCTATGCAGTAAAAGTGATGTGGAAATCGCCCCAGGAATGTGTGAGATGGTAAAAGTAAATAATATCAAGAATATTTTACCTGCAGTGCTGTCTCCTTGTGTTGTACTTGGCAATCTGGATGTGTCGTCCATCGAGTGCCTAATACTCGAACATACCGCCGTACCAATTTTTAATTGCAGTGAATATCCAATCAGGATTCCAAAAGGTACAAAAATCGCGTACATTACTCCTGATAATCAAAGAATCGAAACATGTAGGTTGACAAAAGCAACACCCAGTGAGATAGCATTTGCAGTGGGAAATAAGATTTTGACACTAGAAGGCATGGAAAACTTATCCTCGGAGAACTGTCTCCTAGTAGACGATGGGGGTGATGAACCCATCCCGTCCCTCGACGGCGCAGACATCTCAGAGGATGAGAAGGAGGAAGTTAGGAACGTGTGCAGGAAATATCCTGATGTTTTCACGACCGGTATGAAGCCTCATGCACCCGTCCCCAACTTTATTGGTCACCTGGAAAGGACAAATGAAGAATCCATTTATCGAAGGCAGTGGCCGTTATCAGCAAAACAAAAAGCAATAGCAAAGAAAGAAATTCAAAAATTTTTAGATTGGGGTGTAGTAGAGGAAGGTGATTCAATTGTGCATATGCCTTTCTTTGTGATAGAAAAACGTGGTTCAACATTGGAAAACCCTGTGGGTCGATGTCTTTATGATTGCAGGTATCTAAACAAAGTGCTCGTAAAGCCTAAATTTAAAAGTTATACGATAAACGATATTTTGTCATACTGCTCTGATAAGAAACTTCTGTGCACCCTAGATATTAATCATTATTTCTTTAACATTGCAGTGACCGACGAAAGTAAACTTCTGCTTGGGTTTACTTTCGAAGGACGCTCTCTAAGGTGGACGAGGCTCCCTCAGGGCCTCGCCTTAAGTCCTCAGATATCTATTAATGCACTTGGAAAAATCTTTAAAAATTTGCCAATTAAATATTATGTCGATGACATAATTTTGGGTGAAAATGACCCTCAATCTTTATTATTGTTGCTGGATAAAGTGCTAGAACGTCTCAGAGAATCAAATTTAACAGTTGATCCAAGAAAAGCTAACCTATTCAAAAGAGAACTCACCCATTATAGGTCTTACAGTTAAAGCAGGTGAATATGTCAAACCTAACCCATCCAGATTTCGACCACTGTTGGCATTAAAGGAACCGAAAAATGCAAAAGAATTACGATCCGTGGTAATGTTTTTCTCGTACTACCGTAGATGGATAAAGTCATTTGCGGTCACTACACAGAAATACCAGGATATGATAAATGAAAAGATACCCTTTGAATGGAATAATGACGACAGAAAATGGGTAGAGGATCTGTACCAGTATCTTCTGTCCAATGCGACGTTGGCATTATTCCATGAGGATAGACCAACGAAGCTGCACTGCGATGCATCGCAGCATTCGCTGGGTGCTTTCCTCGCTCAAAAATCTGATAACATCTACAAACCGGTAGCATACTTCAGTGCTCCTATAAAAGGACGTAAACTTACTTGGTCTGCATTCCACAAAGAATGTTTGGGGCTCTACGAATCAGTAAAATACTTTGAAGACGAACTTCGCTTGCTAAATAAATTCACTGTTGTAACTGATTGTTCTTCCATGAAATACTTACTGTCAATGGACGCACCAAAAAGTCCCTTCGATAAATTCATCAGTTTTCTCAGTAACTTTAACTTTGATTTTGAATTAGTACGGAGTGAACAAAATAAAGTTCCGGATAGCCTCAGTAGACTAAAACCGCCAACTGATACCGAGGAAAATGTAACTATACCACAGGCTCTTATCACACCCCTAAAAGTAATAAAAGAAAACAATGAATTAAATGCAAATGTGAGGTTAGGTGCAAACCAAACAAGGGTACCAGTAAAGAAAATACCAGTGTTCTGCTTACCTGATGGATCGGAACAAGTAGACCTTGAATATGTGGAGAACAGTACTGAACCAATAATCTCCTTTATTGGCGACTTCGATTTTCTTTCCAACTTTTATCCCGTAGAGATCAGCTTCGAAGGAAATGTTTGGCCTTCTGTCGAACACGCCTTTCAGGCTGCGAAAACAGATAATATTAAAGACAAAGAAAGAATAAGAAATGCAAGAAGTCCGAAATTAGCTAAGCAATTAGGACGATTTGTCAATCTGAAAGATAACTGGGATAGCCTAAGGAACCAGGTTATGTTAGACCTTTTGCTTATAAAATTTTCTAGGAATGATTTGGCATCTAAATTGTATGATACGGGAGAAAGGGAATTAATCGAAGGAAATTACTGGTGCGATATGTATTGGGGACAATGCTTTTGTTCCTTGCATAGAAACGAGATAGGCCTAAATAGGCTCGGAAAATTGCTCGCACAAATACGCGGCTTTCAAAGGGATTGCCCGAACTTAATACCCGATATTGACGATAGAAAGAATATGATTCTGGCGGTAACCCGATCCAGAGCAAAGGATTTACAACCGACTGTTCCAGCAGAGAAGTTTCAACAAGTTGATGGAAGAATTATTGATCACAATCTTAAGCCGACGGGCGACCAAAACACTGGCTGCGCGCAGTCCGTGGCAGGGACTATACGCACGCCGGCTATTGGCACGCCCAGGGGGGGTGGCTCCCGACAGAGCCAACCCAAAGCTAGTGACGTCATTGCGGAACCCGCAGCAGACGACACTACATGGCGACAGGCGGATATTTTAAACTCAAAGGATGTAATCAAAGATTTTAGCGACGATTGTTACTGTCTCTCTAATTACGCACCGTCAACATTCGTGCTCGACGGAGACAAATATTTGTCTGTACAGGACGCCCTGGATTCCAAGGGTTTCCATTTCAACGACCCTAAATATCTTTTGGTCGAGAACACAAACAGTGCGTTGGAGAAATTACGAGCTAAATTCAATGAAATAACTAGGAAAACAGCCACCGAGTTTTTCATTAAATGCCTGTGTGCGAAATTCCAACAAAATAAAGACCTTAAAGAAGGACTACTAAAAACAGAAGGGAAATTGCTGTTATATTGTAACAAAATATGCGACAATTATTTAGGGTTATGTCAGTGTTCTAGTTGTAAGTCAAACAATAATTTAAAGCCACTTAATCTCCTAGGTGTAGAATTAATGAAATTAAGGACTAGGTTTGTAAAGGAAAATAAACTTGTGCAAGAGGCAGAGAGATTAGAAAACATACCGCCGATAGAAAAGTTCAAAGAGTACCAAAGAAATGACCCAGAGTTAAGTGTCATCATTGGGACATTTAATCCGGACGGGTCTCCAACTGAGACTACAGAGCGGTACAAGGGAGTTCCAAAATTTGCCCTGAGGAATGGACTGTTGGTAACCAACACCAAAATACCCTCGGACGGTAATCCCAATAATATTACTCCCAAAAATATTCAATGATTTCCATTCCGTTATAGGTCATGCAGGAAGGGATATTATGTCCCTTGCTATTCGTAAGTTTTACTACCATAGGAAAATTAGATGATAAAATTAGTGAGTTTGTTAACTCCTGTACACAATGCCAGGAGTATAAACCTAGTAAGGAGCGTTATGGTCTCCTCCGTCGTAAAATAGCTACTAATATTTTCCATAGCTTGACTTCCGATTTTTGTCATATTTCTAGCAAAGCATACTATAAGTACTGTTTAGTAATTACTGATAATTTCTCCAACCTAACCTACCTCTACCCTTGCTTCAAGGCTGACCACAGAGCTCTGCAGGAAGGACTCAATGACTTCTTTAGTAAGTTCGGTAGGGCCAGATTTGTCTCAATAGATGCTGGTCCCCAATCAAAATCAGCAGAGTTCCTGGAATATGCAAAGAAGAACGGGTTTAAAATTATTACAGCGGCCTCTGGAGCCCATATGAGTGTAGGAAGGGTTGAATCTCATGTTAAGAAATTAGTTTCAGTTTTGCGCTTTTTAGTAGATGGAAAAGCATCTAGACTAGAATATTGGCACCAGTATATTAAGGCTATTCAGTTCCACATAAATAATAGTCCTCAAATTGCAACAAATGGACTATCTCCAAACGAAATAGTGTTCGGTCGTTCACTCGACACACCATTAACAATAAAAACGACACTACCGAATGAAACATCGATTCAAAGGAGAATAAAATTACTAGAACAGGTTAGGAATGAGGTTAGGAATGCTCGGGATAGAGCATTTGCTCGGTATTCCCGATACTATAATAGGAACAGGAAGGAAATAGTTTTTAAAAGGGGAGAAAAAGTGTTCGTTAAATTTGAGAAGAAGGCTAGCGTTAGTAACCCCATTAAGTTTCAGAAATTCTACAGAGAAGGATCAATCAAAAAGAAACTCTCAAAAGTTGTTTACCTGGTCACACTCAGACGGCGAAATGGAATAATATGGAGAAGAAGATGTCACGTCTCTCACTTGAAGAAAGCGTACAACAGACCAATGTACCTTCAAGATAAGGGCGACATTGTACTGTTGATGTGTCAAAACGACGTGGCCTTACCTTGTCTGTAACTTGTGCTTGAGAATTCATCCAACAAAGTTAAAAAGTAATGAAATGTATCAAATGATAAATATTAAAAATAAAAATTGAAGAAATGTGTTTATGGAGAAATTAAGTCACTTGTGTGCTGTTGGTAGAAACTTTCTAACTGTAAAATTAAATCAGAGAGCCAAGACTGAATGGATCCAATAGTTAAGTTATAGAGTAGTCACAGGGGAGTTATAATGTTTCTATCAATTCAGCCTCATTTGCTTAATAACATGGTATTGAACTTTTGCGGCTCACACCAGCTGACACGCTGGGTGAGAGGGATCAAGTGGATTATCCGACGGACCCACTTTTCGTGCACGAGGGATAATCCTGGATTGATTACTGATAGTGTGTGCTAATATTGTGCATTATAGAATCACTCAAAAGGGTTATCCTGATTTCCTATCCGTTTATGACAAAGAATATAATAAGATATGTTGGATGTTACAGACTGTATTAAATAGTGAAGAACGCTCATAAAAATAGTACGAGGGAGCCACAAAGAAATACTCGGAACTCACTTGCAGACTAGGTTAAGCAGCAGGGCAGACGTAAACAACAGAATAGGCCATAGGCGTAAACGTTTATGTGCCAATCAAAGGATTCTCCTTACCGACATTTTACCGTTCTACCATTTGATGAGCACAATGCATCCGTTTCTTTTCTTTTTCTCTCTCTCTCCTGGAGTTGATTGTGTCCTGCTTGTGTTGCCATTCCTAATGAACTGTCTTCTTTGCAGGGATTCACCACTGTACACAGAGTACACTGAAAGATGAAATTAGTTCATATCCACGGCGATATCTTAAATTGCCCTCCGAATATGTCGATAGCCCATTGCGACCGCCTGAATCCTTCAGATGTCTTAGAAATTCTTGAACGTGTTCTTGGAGACTCTCCAGTCACGATTTACATGCACCACGTATAATACGAAAGAGAGTTGGGTGCCGAAATTCAGTTTTGATTTCAAAACAAAAAAAAAAGAATAAAAACTAACAAAAATTTTAACAAGATGGACTTGTAGATATTCAATCTACATATGCTTTGGACAAACTCCACACTGTACCAGGGCGACCGTCGTTATAAGATATTTAATTTGCTAATTTGTGTTAATCTGTCCCCGTATTATAAGATGGAATCAGCCACTTGTAAGTTGTTACACAATGAATCTCTTGAAATAATGCTCGATGTACCTCTAACTGAAAGTAACACCCAATTCCACATAATGGAAATAGAGCCTGTCCCATTTTTGCTCGATGGAAAAACATGTAATATAATGCCAGAGACCATAAGGGTAGCAACTGATGGACATGTCGTTAGAGAAATAAGGGAATCATATAAAGTCAACTCATTAGATGTCTACATGCTTCCACGACACAACTCGCAAGGCGCCCTATCCAAATGTATTCATAAACTGTTAACGAACGCGGATGTAGAATTAATCTCAGAGTCATGTGAACTACATTGTGCAGACACGTTGGCAACAACTGCACACATGCTTGATGTCAATAAATTCTCAGTACTAAATCCGGGATCACCTCTTGCTATAATATGCGGGTCTAATTTACAAAACAATTTGCCTCGACTAGAACAAGGCCGATATGAGTTAGTTGTTCCCTGCCCGTGCTCCGTACAGGAAACAACTGGCTCCCAGCAAACTATAATCGCGGCGCTGGAAATTTGTAACATTAATGAAAATAAAAATGTAACGGTAGAAATAAATATGGAATGGGCATCGGATAAGTTCGAGCCGTATCAACTATTTGCCACGGAGAGAAATTTTGAATACTTGAAAATGCATAACCTAACCATTCCAAAACTCTCCTTGACTAAAGTTGAACCGTTCAAAAGCAACGCTTTATCTAATTGGAAAAATATACCCACGTACAATAGCGGTTGGGTTGAAATAGCATTATGGATTGTTATCTTTGCCGCCGTATTGGGCATTGGGTACTGTTACCTACGTTTCAATTTCCCATGGATGGCATTGAATCTGTGTAATGTTAAGAAAAGGGAGGAAACGCAAAGGGAGGTAATACTCACAGGACTTGAAAATTTTAGAGCTAGACCACGGGGGACAATTCCAGACAATAGTCACAATAATACTGAGATCTATGAAGCTATTAATGAATAGATTTTAAAAAGTGCTTTTGCTTTCTCTCTTTCCTCTCTCTTAAGATTGTTTATAATAATGTTCACTCAATTTTGTTTCCGCCAGATAAATAGGGAACAAGTCCGATGATGCACTGTACTGACCGTGCCTCTACGTGACCCTCACCATGCGTCGACGTAGACTCGCCGAGCGACCACGCCGACGAGTTCAATGTTCCAACTCCACACGCCGGGGCGGCGTCTTCTTCAAGGCGGGCCAGGCCAGGCCGCCAAAAGCTGGTGGCCCATGCTCAGAAAGTAGGGGAAGATCCAAAAAAAAACCAAGAAGAAAAGCCAAAAGTAATTCAAAGAAGACAATCGAACAAGAAGAAATACAAAATTAAATAATTGAAATCTGACTACAAGAAGAAAAACACCTGAACGGTGTTCACTAAATGAGAGCATGGACCAGAGTGACGAGTCAACATGTCACTCAACCAGCACGTCGAGGGAAGTCCACCTGGCAACGCTCTTAGTCGACTAGCGAGGCGAGCGTTGTTCCAGTGGCTGCGGTTCGGAAGGCGTTAGGCGCGCCGACCCAGTCAGACCCACCTGGTGCGTAATGCCCGGGAGCGGGTTGTGGCCCATCGTGTACAAACCCACTCGACAAGAGGACGGCACCAAGGCGGCGGCGCGGGATGGGGTCATGTGGAGGAAAGGTCGTACAGCATCGCACTCACCGGACAAGAAGACCAGAGTAGGATCAAATAATGCGATGTGTCGTTTTGTTTTCTTTCTCCTTCTTGTGTTTTTTTTAAGGTATAACTGTTATTATTATTATTATTACGTAGAATTAAAAAGGACTCCACACTCGAACCCATTATCCTTATATAAAGTTAATGAATCAGGGACTTGCGAATATTGTAACAATATGTGTCTTAAAGTCAAAAAGTATTTTAGAATTTTTTTTCATGCCTTATTTTACGTCGGGACGACGTCTCTTTTCTGCTCCTCGGATGTTACAGGGGGTAATGAGGGGTCAATAACCTCCCCAGTAATATGACTGAGCGGCGGCTATACAACCGCCAAACGCTGGCTCTGCGCGGCCGGTCAGTGGCCGGCGGATGCAACCAGATCAGGGGGTGTCACATCCCCGTTCGGGCGCATCACGCGGGGAATCGCAGGCCAGCAGGGGGAGGGGATGAGCCCTCATAAGGAGAGGATCAGGGCAGATCGAGTCAGTCGTCCCAGAGCAACGGTAGAGTGTGGAGTCCCCATTGTTCCAAGCGGTAACAGAATATACGAAGTGCCAACAACAGAAGTGTCGATCATTCCCAACTAAGAACCCCAGGAGTTCGGCCCTAAAACAGGCCTGGGTGGCCATTTGAAGATTCTTTGTAAAAATGTCTTAGTATAAATGTAATTATGTCTTCTACACATATAAAAATTATTCTTTACAAGTAAAGTGCCGTTTTTTAGTTTAACAAATATTTTTCTAACCGTGTCCCATTTTTTCCCGAAAAACGTGACGTCACCGGGTGGGGGAGGGGGGGGGGGTGGCTCGGATGTGATCAGGGCCGGACTGGCCAGGGCCGCCAGGCCGCGCCAGCGGCCGGGGCCCCGCGCCAGCGGGGGCCCCTGTGGCGGGGCCCGCGAAGCGGGGCCCTGGCCTAGGTCCGGGTTGGGGCCCCTCCAGGGGCCCCGCTAAGCGAGGCCCGTGGGCCGCGGGGCGGGGTGCGGGATTGTCTCGGCCAGCCCCTTGCCCCTTGGTGCACTACTCGTGTAAAATTAGTGTAAAATTAGTCAAAAATCGACTACGTACTTCCCTTGGTCAGGACTTATTTGAAGCACTCATATTTATAAATGTTGAACGCTGTCTAAGTTTAAGTTTACATAAGGAGAAAATGATCAATAAATTTGCAAACACATATCGCTTACTTTACAGCGTCTTCTTATGTAATGTAATGCAAAATGTACGAGTATACCTCGTTTTGTATCTGTGACACTCTAAAATTTAACAAAAATAAATTGAAGACCAAAAAGTGTGACTTAAAAAAAAACATCGGGGGGGGGGGGGATTTGGATTTGGGGGTCCTTTTTGTGACGTAGCGGCCGGGGCCCTTCCCCTCCCAGTCCGGCCCTGGATGTGATGAGTGGGTGATTTAGGGGAGGGGGGAGTCAAAAATCCCGAAAAATTGCGTGACGTATTTTGTGTACGGCCCCATATTCCAATATTCATATTGGTCCACCAATATATTGGGCAACCAATACTCCAATACAAAATATTGATATTGGTCGGATTTCCAATATTTTTTTTATTGGATATTGATATTGGAATCGTCCGTACCGCCCAGCCCTAGGCGGGGCTCGGGCACGCAGCAGGCACTCTGTGGGACTGTTTTCGGAAATTAGGAATTTGACTCAGACTTGTAAATTTATTTGCGCGGTCGTAAATTTACGACAGCTGGCTGCACCCGAACTGGCAATGTACTTTTTCGTACATGTGAAATGTGCGCATATAAACGTGCGGATTTATGTAAAAAATCGTGCAGAATTCTGTAAAATATTGTGCATAGATCTGCAGAATTTATTACATGTCGAATAGATCTGCAGAATTTATTACATGTCGAAAAAATGCACAATAATAAACAGATTCATGTACAATATTCTACATAATTCTGCACGATTTTGTACATAAATCCGCACGTTTATATGCGTACATTTAACATGTACGAAAAAGTACATTGCCAGTTAGCGTGTGTGCGGGGAACGCAAAGAATGGTCATGCTGTACAAGAGGCGGGGCGGGGCGTGTCGCTCATGCTGCCTTTATCACCAGGCGCTGGGCACCGAGGTGCGCGCCGCGGGGAGGGGCGGGGCGAGCCGAAGCAATCTATTCATGAATGTTTTCGATTTCCCAGAATTTTTAAAGTAATTTAAAACTTCAGGAAATTTCGTGAATTTTAATTTTACTATCCACAGGTTATGCTCCTTCCAGTTATTTCTCTGTTTCTGAACTCCGAGTGTAACCGCCGGTAGCTCTGAGAGTACTCTAGAAACACAAGTGTGCGAATGTCGTACACTTGGATGTGTGCGAATGTCCATTCGTACACTTGATGGCGTAAAGGTGTGAATTTTCCTTGGAAATTCACACACTTTGGCCTCCAAGTGCACGAATGGGCATTTGCGCACCTAGAAGTGTGTGACATTCACACACTTGGGTTTCCAGAGTACCCGCGCGCGGTACACGTCTCTCCCGGTGGCGCGGGGCGCACGCTCCCCTCACGCTGTTGCGCTGCAAGTCTTAGCTCTACGTTTGGGTGGACGCGGGGGACGCACGGGAAACGAAAAACTCGGATTCCGAGGCATCGATCCCGTTTTTAGAGGTTTCCTCGATTTCGAACTTCGGCACCTAAAATCGGAGGGATGCACTCCTGAAACATAGAGTTTAACTCTCAAAACTGAGTTGTCCTCTTCCCGTTTCCGAGACAGCTCGCCTTTTTGACTTTTTCACCGATCGCCCGAATGAGAGCTGAGCGACTCGTAATCAGGGTTTGAATGCTCGAAACCGAGCAAAGCTAACTAAATTGGGATTGAAGTTCCTAAAATCCAAATCCTTTCTATTGGCATGCCTCGGGATCCGAGTTTTTCGTTTACCGTGCGGTGGCCTCCTCCTCCGCCCCGTAGCGGTGTTGCAGAGCACGGCCCTCTGCGCGGCGTGGCGCCCCCGGCTCACGGTCAGGGAGAGTTTCAAGTCGAAAGTAGATATTGCAGTGTAATCTTAAGTGTTCAACGGGCACACAACTTTTAAGTACCTTTCTTCACGCTTATGTCAAAGGCCCATGTGTGTGTTGACTGCCATGTTTGCCACGGGAATGTGTGCAACAGAGGTGTTGGACGTCACCCGTGGAGTACACGTTTTTTCTTCAGCTTGAGGTCGCGGGGGTATGCACTCGCGTAATAGTCGGGTCATTCTATTCGTAATAAAGGCGTAATTGTATGCGGAATAGAAGCGTAATAAGAGCGTCGTTGCCAAAATTCTCCATATTTTCCTTATTTTTGTGTCGTTGCCACATTCTGTACAATTTCGGAGCGTAGTAGGCGTAATAGTCTGGTCACAGGAATACCCCTCGCTTGAGGTGCTCCACGCGTGTTATTTGAACGCTTGTGATTACAGTGTCCTCGGCTCTGTAGCCTCGGTGGATTTCCTCCGCGTCGCGCTGCTCATTCGCACTGCGCACATGAAGAATATTTTTTTCATTTTAATTTTCTTGTGCAGCAATAATATTGTTGCGTCTTGGTTTTGCTGTATTTAACGGTCAATGGACCTCTCATTCAAGCGTAGATTAAGGTCCGGCTGAAATGAGGGGTGGGGGTGGGGGGGGGGAGCGTACTTCAGTTTGCCTACACACAGGGGTTTTGTTGCGCAATTTGCCTTCTTTCCGGGCGACTGTCTATTGGTCTACTCTGAGGAAGAAGAGTAGGAATACAGACCAGCACTGTTACTCAATTGCTGTGACGTCACGTTCTTTTACATGGGAAAGGTGTTACATTGTTTAACATTATCGGCACATTCTTTTTATTATATGAATCGGTCAGAATATGCGGGGTAAATTTAATTGTCACATTCAAAAGAATGTGACAGTTTTCACATGAAAAAGAATGTGACGTCACAGTAACTGATAAACAGTGAGGAACATAACAATACGGGACTTGTTTTGAACAGTTCGTCCGCTCTCGACCAATCACAGCTCAGAACAATTGCCGTCTTGTTATGTTCCTGCACTCTCAGCCCACTTATGAACATTTTCTAAGTAACCACAAAAGATTTTGTGCAGCAAAAATACTGAGGAAATTACTAAGTAATAAGCACAATTTCTTGCTTGTTTATGTAGCGATGATCAATAATATTAACTATTTAATTACCCAGAAAAAAGTTCGTAAAGTACTTACGAATGTAAAAGCAATACTTAAAAATGACAAAATATTTTCCAAAGCTAAAAATTTTTAGTCGTCTTCTTAAGAGAAAGTCACTAGTGGGCTGTGGCCTGTCTTCCTACTTTTCTTCCTCACAGTGGAGTCCTCCGTCGCCCCTTCATCCGCGCCTGAAGTCAGGGAAAATCGCTGTTTATTGGTCTGGAAGGATGAAGTCATGGAAAAGTGAGACGAAGGACTGGGGATCTGGTATGAAGAACTCTCGAGCAGGGCGGGCGCGGCTGGCGGGGCGGGGCACGCTGGCGCCCCCTCACCCTCCCCTGTGGCGGGACGAGCCTCGCACTGCAGCCCGACGCTAGGGTGTCCCGCTTTTTAAAAAAGATTTTAATTGTTCGGGGCGCCCAAGCTCAATCGATTCTCCATCGAAAATGAGTAAACACGTGTCTCGGGGTTTTGCCGAAATCTCAAAATTAGGGTATGCGCCAGGGCCTCAAAGTTTTGAAAAGGTTGAAGTTCCTTTAAAAATTTGTAACTTTACCAAAATTTGACCAATTTGCGTCGTTCAAAGCTTAAAACACTTGTCTTAGTTAGTACAATCTAGAAAAAAATATTGAAAATATCCTCGTATATGTTTTCTTGGCATTACGCGAGGCAAAACGCCAGAAACACTCAAAAACACACAAAACCACGAGGTTTTCTCCCTTTTACCGGCCCCTACGCGTCCAAGGATGGGGATGCAAGGTGGCTTCTGGTCAGGTATGTACTGCTACATGCCCCCACAGTATTGGTGTATGCAACTGCCAATATGTCCACCGTCTAAAAAATATTATCACCCTCAACTTTCGTGCATCATATGTTTTAAAATAAGAGAATGGTGATTGCGTCGTGATGGCTTGTAAGAAATTGTACCGTGATTCTCGTGATTTGTTTTCGAATGAAAAGAATGGTTATGAAACAGGGCTGAGTCAAAATAAACGCCCAATGAGTGTTAGAAATTTTATGTTTTAAAAAATAACGATAACAAAAATATCGCAAATATTTATGAAATTGTTTTTTGCATTTACATTAAGTATCAAAGCTCTTTTCTGCCTACAATTAATAAGCAATAAAGTAATAACAAATATCACACACTTTCTAATGTAACCATATTAAACACAAGTTGCGAAAACCTACTAGTACGAGGCAATTTTTTTTTTTACGTGGTGACATAAGAAAGTGTGTGATATTTGTTATTATTTTATTGCTTATTAATTGTAGGCAGAAAAGAGCTGTGATACATAATGTAAGTGTAAAAAACAATTTCAAAAATATTTGCGATATTTTTGCTATCGTTGTTTTTCAAAAAAATAAAATTTCTCACACTCATTGGGCGTTTATTTTGACTCAGCCCTGTTTCATAAACCTTGCTTTTTAATGAAAAACAAATCACGAGACTGCGGAACAATTTCTTACAAGATATCACGACGCTATCACCTTTCTCTTATTTTAAAACATATGATGCACGAAAGTTGAGGGTGTTAATATATTCTAGACGGTAGACATATTGGCAGTTGCATACACCAATACTGTGGGGACATGTAGCAGTATATACCTGACCAGAAGCCACCTCGTGGTTTTGTGAGTTTTTGAGTGTTTCTGGCGTTTTGCCTCGCGTAATGCCAAGAAAACATATACGAGGATATTTTCAATATTTTTTTCTAGATTGTACTAAGACAAGTGTTTTAAGCTTTGAACGACGCAAATCGGTCAAATTTTGGTGAAGTTACAAATTTTTAAAGGAACTTCAACCTTTTCAAAACTTTGAGGCCCTGGCGCATACCCTAATTTTGAGATTTCGGCAAAACCCCGAGACACGTATTTACTCATTTTCGATGGAGAATCGATTGAGCTAGGGCGCCCCGAACAATTAAAAACTTTTTTAAAAAGCGGGACACCCTACCCGACGCTCAAGTCTCACGTTCTGTACAGCTTTACACTGAGAGAAATGTTTCATTGCAGCCATAAAAAATTGTTTGATCGATTCCGTTTGGTCATGGGCATCAAAATTTTAGTCATGGTAACTAAACCTTTGGTTAGAGCAACCAAAATTTCGGTTACAGTAACTAAAATTTTGATGCCTTTTACTAACCGGGACCGACCGAACAAAATTTGATTATGGGTATCAAAATTTTGATGGCTGAAACGAATCATTTCTCTCAGTGTACCAAACATAATGTCCACTGGAAAATTGTCCATGAGATATACACTGTTATCCGAAAAGCGATAAATATCATACAATTTGCTGCGATGATTCCTCAAAGCGATACACACAAAATATTGCTCCTGGGAGAGCAATAAGAAAGTTATTGCTCGAAAAATGCATCAGTTAATGCATTTTTATGCAATCATGATTGCTCAAAATAAGCGATAATTTGCGTTTAATGCAGCAAACGAGCGATAATTCGTTTAACGCTTCAAATGGTATGAGAATTATCTCACTTGAGTGTAATATCCAATACTTATAAAGTGCAATAATTTTTTTTCGCTCCCACAGGAGCAATAAATATTTATTGCACTCAAATCGTAGTTTTTATTGCATTAAGAATTACAGTGTAATGTCCATGATATCTAGTCCATGGTAGTAATGTCCAGGGTAACAGGTCCACGACAGAATAGTCCTTTATCATTTTAGTCCATATTACGTTATGTCCAGGCTAGATAACGTCCACGAAGCGATCCGTATACCTGTGCCCCTCTCTGCTGTGAATACGCCTTATTGCAGTGTCCAACACTTTGCACTGCCAATACTCCCCGTGTGTACCTGTCTTCACTCAGATCACTCACGTGCGAGGGGGTCACATGCTAAATTGCATGATTGAATGCGCAACTGTGGACGAAACGAACGATTTCTTACAAAGTCGCATTTTTAATTATGTGGGAGAGGCCCAAACTAAGCTGCTGGGCCGGCGTAAAATAGCTTTTAGTACTATAACTTGTTGTTTTTAGTTGGGGGACGGACGGGACAGGCCGCTCCTTTCCTCCTCCACCTCCAGTAGCATTTGTCGACTTAACTTGTCGCTTAATTCTGAGCACGTGCTGTGCGGAGTCGCAGTTTGCAGTTGGATTTAGGGGCGTCCTCAACGGGGGGAGAGGGGATCAGCGGGGCAATTTCCTCCCCCCCCCCTCACATTTTGGCTAGGGGGAGGGCAATAAGTAACGCATATAAAATTTTACCTTATCTTAAAAAAATTAAGTTTAAATCTGGCTTCACGCTCGCTTCGCTCTCGAAATCTAAGATGTGCACAATTAGGAGAATGATTGTGGCCCCCTACACTCTAAAATACTGGGGACAATTTTTGTTCCTAATTGAGCACGAATCCGTGCATACGCAACATGTGTACGACGTGGGGCGATAACACCCCTCGGTCACTATAGATATCCGCCTGGAAAGAAGGCAAATAGCGCGACAAAACCCCTGTATGTAGGCAACCTGGGGTGCGGCTCCAGTCGGACCTTAAACCGCGCCTGCACCACCCTCAGACCGGCCAGCCGACCCTCGTCCCGCCCAGTGCAGGGGATAACCGAGGAGACTAGGTGGCTAGGGTGCTGCCTGTTCCGTTCGAATAGTGTTCCGATCAATATGTTCAGGACCTTATTTTAGAATCGTATTCGGCAACAAGAAGTTAAACGATTTAGTTCAAACGGCATGTTTATACTCCAAATTTTAGTGTGAACGTGTCCGAACTGTCGATTATTGCACGCCGGCACGCTCAGGCTATTGGAGTATGAACATGCCCTTTGGACTCAGTCGGATTACTTTTCAAAGCGGAATACGATTCTGAAATAATATCATAAAGATATGAAACGGAACACTATTGGAACGAAACAGTCAGCCCCGCTCCGCTAAGCCGCCTCCTCCCCTCGGTGATCCCCTGTCACCGGACCCGGGCCGTGCTCGAGGGCGCTATCTCGTTTGCGGCACTAATCCCCCAGGTCAGAAGGGTCGAGTGTCGATTGCGGCAGGACCGGGGTTCCGGATTGTCGTTTGCGGCGCGCATAGGGAAACCCGAGGGAAGAGAGAGAAATTTCTCCCCGGTGGCCAGTGGACGGCGGCGTGTGTGTCGATTGCAGAGGAGGTATTTCGGATGCGGTGCTGGGCTGCCGGGCCAGACCAGCGAGGGAAAGAAATGTTGGCAGTTACCTCAGATTTATGGGGAAATATTTAAAAAGTTTAAATTAAATAATATTGAAAGGTTGGGCATCTTGAAGAATATCTACTTAATTCATATTTTTTTTACAGCTGTTATGATGACTACTTTGTTTTTTATAAAGAATTTTTGCAGTTCTCGTTCTATATACTAAGTATTTTATTGAAGTTATGTTGAAGATATCTAATTCAGAGTATGTTTTCACTTTCTTTGGTGTTAAATTATTTATTGTCTTTGAATTTTCTTGTACCGGGTGTTTCTTTGAATGCGTAATAGTGATGCGGGTTTGCCTACCTGATTCGCCATAGGCGCCATGGCCCCTCAAGCCCTGGCGAGTATGCAATCCCGCAACACTTGTTACGCATTCAAAGAAAACACCCGGTACTTTTGAAATATACAATTTGTAACCTTATAAAACGACAGTTTGAGCTCCGGCTCCGGCCACGTCTACACGGGTGTTCACGGGTGTATCAACCTAGCCTAACCTAACCTAACCTCGCTATGGTAGAAGTGGTCTATACCCTCGTTCCCCCCCACCCTTCCCCTCGCTCGGCTGGCCAGGCTGGTCCAGCGCTGCATCCGAAACACCTCCGCCGCAATCAACACACGCCGCCGTCCATACCGGCCACGGAGAGAAATTTCTCTTTCTTCCCTCGGATTTCCCCACGCGCGCTGCAAACGCCAATCCGGACCCTCGGTCCCGCCGCAATCGACACTCGACCCTTCTGACCTGGGGGATTAGTGCCAGGGGCGGATTTGGTGGGGGGGCAAAGGGACAAGTGCCCCGGGACTCAGGCGCCCCCGAAAATGGGGGGAAAAGAGGAAAAAGAGAAGGAGAAAAGAGAAAAAGAAAGGAAGAAAAAAGAAAAAAAGAGGGAAAGAGGAATGGACAGAGTGGGAGAGGGAGACAGATGGCGGTAGGCGGTAAATCCAAAGCCACCCGATCCATCCGAGGGATGCACCTCACAAAAATCGTCTACCAACTCGATCTCAGTACTACGTAGATATTTCTCCTAAAGTCAAAGTTGCGCCGTTTAAAAGCAGATTTCGCTGCATTTTGACATAATATTAAGCGTATGACGGTGTAACTCTCGAATGAGGTGTATAGTGTATTACAGAAGTGAATACCTCCTCAGGTCCAGCCGAGTCTCCGTGTGACCGGGCAGCGCCGCGACGGGTCGGCACGCTGCGCTCTCTTTGACTCTTACTCTTAAAGTTACGGTGTTCTAATCTGCGCATACCTTAAAATCCTCGCTTCTGCTTGTGTTTCCTAAAGAAGTCATTTTTTTTTTTCGCTCGCCCCGCTCGCGATATTTTGGAAATGATACGAAAGTTTAGCCCACTCAGTACAATTTTTCAGTCCGGCTCGTTTCTCACCTTTTATCAATTTCATCTATTGTTGTTGTTAACCCGCTTTAGCTAGCAGTTTTTGAACGATTCATACAGGGCGCGCTCTATTTTGACACCGACTACAACATACAATCAAAAAATTTCCCTCGCTTCGCTCGGAACTACTTCTTCCTGCCATTAAGCTTATGGATTTAGGTCTACAGGGTGCGAACTGATCCTTAAAAAACAATCTAAAAAGTTTCATTTCCATCGCGAACACTAAATTTTGAAGCATTTCATTTTCAGACGATTTTTTTGGGGTCCTCTGAAAGTAGGCAACCTGCACGCTTTGCCCCCCCCCTCCTCAGCTGTAAGCTAGATCCGCCCCTGATTAGTGCCGCAAACGACCATCTCCCGTGCTCGAGACTCGACCGGCTACCTGTACCCTGTGCGATTTCTGCTCGTCGCTCGTGACCTTAGGCGTGCAGGAATCGGGTGACAACTGTGTGTCGGCAACCCGCAGCACATCGCCCCTCCTGTCATCTGGACTTAAAATAGTAAGGTCTATGTGTATGTGTAGCCTACATAAAAAACTTGTATATAGTGACGCATAAATAATCTGAAATTGTGCATAATTACGTACGATTGTGTTCTTATTCACGTATGATATTTCACGTTAGCTACGAATAGAGAAGTACACTGTTAAAAAATACTACGGGTACGCTGTTAGAAATTTTGTCGTAATTTAACGACAAATTAGTCGCTGATTTTTTTAGCGACTGCAATCGTTTTAGAACAATTTGGAACGATCAGCGTCTTATCAATTTGCCAAACACCCCCCCCCCCCCCCTTTACGACGCGCCTAATTACGCCCCTGCCCTGCCGCCCCCACCACCCGCTCCCCTCTCACCTATACCCCCTGCAGGCATCACTTACACTTCCCAACACACGCCACTGTCTTATCCCATACCTTCGGGAGTAGTGTTCGCTGTCTTGGAGAGTGGTCCAATAGGAACGCTGCGTACTAGGCAACCTGCCATACACACTAAATGTTTATGTAGATTTTTTGTGCACATTTATGCACTGAACTACACATGCACAATTATGTACAAATTTGTGCCCAATTATGCATAAATAGTACATAATTAAGCACAAAGATTTCTGCAAATTGTTTTTGGTACAAATTTGTGCAGAATTAAGAATAAATGCATGCAAAACTATGAACGAATTTGTGCAGAATTTGGTATGTGCACTGGTAAAACAAATGTAGAATATTGCACACCAATTGGCGTGCTTTTCAAATGTGCAAACTTTGCACACTTCCTGGTGTCGAGCAAAACTAAACATCACGAAGTGTGCAAACTTTGCACACTTGTCAAACGTCTAAACTTTGCACACCACGTAGTGTGCAACATTTCGACACTTGGTATACCTTCTGCTATACTATGATTAAGAATTTTCCACAACCAAGTGTGCAAACTTTGCACACTTGCCAAACGTCTAAACTTTGCACACCACGTAGTGTGAAATATGTTTAAACACCATGAAATGCGCAAAGTGCCAGGAAGCACACTTTAAGTGTGCACTATTGCACATTTGTTTTACCAGTGTGTAGTTCTGTGCATTTGAATGCACAAAAAAGTACATCTACATTTAGTGTGTACGCCGTTGTGCGAATGTATTCTAATAGGCTTGGGTTGTTTAGGAGAAATGTTCAAGTTTTCAAATTGTCACCAGGAGCTAGGTAGAGAGCAGGGAGTGGCCCCGCGGGCGGGGACGAGGGGGGTGGGAGTTTGGGGGGGGGGTGTTATGTTTACATTATCCCCACTCACCTGATGTTCGTCCTTCCCTGATCAGCAGGTATCTCGCTTAATTTGACGGTGGTTCAGCGGAATCTCCAACAGGGGTCCGTAACTTATCATAACGCACACCACTTGTTAGTTACAAATTTTAACGTTATCGAAAATAAAATTGTAAGTTAAGTTAAAGAACGTAACGTATTAGAAGGGGTTTATTCCCATAGCGTTATAGGTGTCTCCAATTACTTTCACGTTAAATGCCATTTTCACTTATTTTGTGACTGATGTCGCACAGAGACGAAAACAGAAATATCGTACAATTCTTTATCTTACATATGTGTGTTATATCTATAACGGGTTACTTTATACCGATAGTGAATACGTTAATTCTATAACTGTCATGTGTCGTACTGCGCGTTATCAGTTATTCGGTATAACGATACCGGTTAACTTAACGTTAAGAGGTGCTTTTGTGATAAGTTACGGACCCCTGATCTCCAAGTAAAGCACCTCATGTGTTTTCACAATATTTAATATTTCTAACACGTGGTCCCCCTACCTAACCTAGCATAACCTACTCTGTCTACTGAAATCCTATCTCTTCAGTTAATTCCATGCTAATTCCAGGGTCCCTACTCGGGTGGCACTTCTCAGGACTTACCCATGTGTGCGGCTTCCATTTCCTTATCACCAGGTCGCCAGCAATCACTCTTTTCTTCCTATAAACTCCTTCCCCACTCGCGTCCCTTTTCCTTCCTCCACCCTCTCCTCACACGTGTCCCTTCTCAGGTCAATCCCCTCCGATCGGCCCCTCCAATCACCCACCGATCGGGTCCCTTCGGCTCGTGTCGCCTTCTGCCGCTCCCTCCTCCACTCAGGTAGCAGGGGGCCGCGCCGCGGACGGGCGCGGCTATACTCCGTGCAGCCGCCTCCCGTCATAACTTTCGATCAATTATCCTAAGTGGTTTCTATTTCTTCGATTTGTAGTGGTGTTATTACTTCCTTTTATGCGTCACCGAAAATTTTTGTTCTCTCACAACCAAAAATTAGAAACAGAATTAACAAAATTTGTTGGAAAATAACTACTCATAATTCGTCCCCTTACAAATGAATATCGTTCTTTTTAAAATCATAAATCGTAAATGTATGATTTTTATTTCCACAGTGTTCGGACTTTAGTGTAGGTAGAACACGAGGTCACAGGCATACGTTGTGTAAGAGCACACATGTGTGCAGTGGCGAGTTTGTGGTACCTTACGTGTTGGGTTCATCGTATTGGATGACATTGCGGCCGGGACCGGTCAGCTGTCCATCATCAACCACGCCGCGGTAGACGGGCCCGCAACGGTCGCTTCTGAATTGGTCGTGTATGTGCGTCGCGGTGTTCTGGTCCTACCTCTTTCTACATGGGAGTCGATATGCGAAATCGATTGCCTACCTTAATTTTGAACTTGGAGCAAGCCAATTTTTTGATGAATTGCTTGGAAACTTTAGGAAATGGCAGTGAAACACTTCTTTTAAATTTGTATGACTATAGCAATTTCGGAAATTCAATGGTAAATATGGAGCAACCACAATCACCGAAACTCGACTAATCATGACGACGTATTAGAATCACTTCCGCACATCAAGAATGATGGTCGCACATAATAATGTACAATAAATTGTCGCGGTCTTCGGTATTCTTCGCTTTCTGCGTGTTATCACATCGCTGAAATTGATGGCCGTGCATTGGTGTGTTTGTTTGTGTGTGTGTGTGTGTGTGTGTTATTAGTTGGAGATGGGGGCCCTTCGTGCGACGTTAATTGTTTTGTTCGAAGAGTTTATTTTTATCGTGTGTGTTATTTTAAGAACTACGTACATGATTGCGTAGTACTGAAGGTAGGTGTTGAATGTGTTTGTAAGTTGTGCAGGACATTGAATAAAGATGTAAATGTGCAAGCGCGTACGTTGTGTTTTATTTAAATAAAAGTTCTTTCCCCACCCGCCTACTCCAAGAGCAATGATTGTTTTGTTTTTTTTTTGTCCTTTGAAGAAGTTGGTGTGAACGTAATGGTGTCCATGTTTAGTGGCACAAATGTATTATATGAAGTTATGATGGGTCCATGTAGGCAATCACGTGTCAGCAACAGTGATATCCGTCGAGCGAATCGTTCCCCTTCCGGTCCATGTTGTGGAGCGCCAGTGCCCAGTCTGTCCACGCCGAGAGGGACCCAAGTTGGTACACTCTGATTAACAATCAAATTCCAGTCACCTACAGTCACCTGCAGCCACCTGCAGTCACCTGCAATCTGACTTGCAGTCCCCTTCAGTCACCACCCGTCCTTCTTCCAGTCACCGTCACTCACATCCAGTTACATCCGGTCACCTCCAGTCACATCCAATCATTCCGAATTGCAGGCTTTGAACGCAGTTTTTGCGAGTTGGGTCCCCCTCGGTCCACGCCCTGCTCCACACGAGGTTACTGCAGAGCTGCGTAAGGTGCAGGGTCGTGGAGAGGGCTTGAAGGAAGTATGGGCGTATGTAGTGTAACGAAGCAGATGGTGTGTGTTCAGAGTGGACGGAAGGCGGAGTGCACGGTAAAATCCAACGCATCCAGGACCTCTAGAGCTGTTCCGCCTTTTTTGCCTAAAGCTTTTCACCTTAAAGGGTGCAGCCAATGGTCGGAAGGTGCGAAGTTTAGCTTCTACCGTAAAAGGTGGAAAGCTTAAGGTAGACGGGTCGGTCTCCGCTTAAGGTGGGTTAGGTTAGGTACACTGAGCGGCCCCGGTCCTCTTATGCGAGCGGCCTACCCAGCTCGGCTTCCCAGTAGCACTCCGTGCACTCCTGACGAGCAACTGTGCTCGCTGGTTGGCCTACCCAGCACGGCGCCTCTGTACAGTAACGAGTACTTATGCTGTGCTGCGGGCGGCCTATTCATCACGGCTACTCTACACCGTAACGAGTGCCTCTCGTGTGTTGCGGATGGTACGCAAATTGTCTTCTGTGTGTGGCGAAACGTTAAAAGTTAGTAGTCACAGCTAGTGGAGTGTGTTTACCAATAAAATTGTTCTATTCTTGACATTGTTGTACTGATGTTTGCAGTTGCACTAATCAAATAAGAAGCAGTCCAGTACAACCCCGCACTGATACTGCAATATTATTTTCCAAATGCAATTGGGTAATCCCTGTTCTCTGTGTTGTCCACTGTGACGCCGTAGACGTCCTCCGCCCGACCTCGTTAGATGACGTACGCCCAGCCTGTACACTGCAGCCACTTGAGGTGGGACGTGGGACGTCACGCTGCACCAGCAAGAAAACATCACAATATCACTGATTTCTTTCCCAATCGGACATTGCCTCTTCCCAAAGAGCACTCGGAGGTGCAACACACTGTCTAGAGAAGTGCGTTGTAACCAGCAAAACCTGAGGAGACAGTTAAAGAAAACACAACTGCACCCTCCCCCGGCCGTAAGAGGAAGCACACTACCTTTCTGAAATGTGAGTTGAATATTTTTATGAAAAGACACGTATGACACAAGAACGTGAGTGAACAAGGTACAAATGAATTTCAAAGGAGTGTCCGCGTTCATAGCGTGATGTCGCAAAGTCGACTGCAGTTGGACGGTTGTGATGGCCCGGCGATGCCCGCCCCTCGCTGTCGTGGCTTGTGGAAGAGTGTCGAGTGAAGGGTGTTGAGTGAGAGGGGTGAGGTCCTCAGCCGGTTGACTTCTGAGAGAGCGGCCGTGTCCGGCCGATTCTAGGAACGGGTGGGTCGCGTCGTGCCGCTCCCCTCCCCTTCTCTCTGTGAACATATTTTCTTTTCTCTGGTACCTGGCTGCTCAATCCTCCACCCGTGTGGGTGGTGATTGTGCTCGCTGGCGGACATCCTTCGGGCCCCAAAGGGGAACCTCTGCCCGATTTTTCAATTTTTTTAGCGTTTTGGACTCTTTTGCCCCCCTCCCCCCCACTCCCCCCCTTCATATACTACATACTACTACCTCTTCTTCTCTCTGAAACCTCTTTCTCTGGTACCCGGCTGCGCAGTCGCACACACTCATTTGCTTGGGTGTGTGCATTGTGCTCGCTGGCGGACATCCTTCGGGCCCCATAGGGGAACCTCTGCCCGATTTTTCAATTTTTTAGCGTTTTGGACTCCTTTTGCCCCCCCCCTCCCCCCCGTTCTTCCTCCCCTGTCTTTTACTTCCCCCCCTCTCCGTCACAAGGGTGTTGCTTCAAGTCGTAGGCTAGTCTCGGATGACAAAACTTGCAAGTGGTCGAATGACGTATGTAACGTTTCGGACGGAATGAGGAGATTTACCAAACTGTGCAATATTTGTTCACCCTGTAAATCCGAAACAAATTTGCCAAGGAATGACAAGAATAAAAATTGATGACAAATTCACAAAATTAACTGAAATTAACACACGGTTAAGGAAAATTCACAAAAAAAGAAGTAAAAAGCAAAAAATTTCGTGTAAATTTCGCGACAGTGGTACTGATTTTCAGTGTTCGAAGCGAGCGACGAAACGCTAGAATTTCAAATACATATTTTGAAAACTTGCAATCACGCGATGTTCACGCCAACTGTTAGGGTAGGTTAGGTTAGGTTAGGTTAGGTTACTCTAGGCTACGTTAGGCTAAGTTACGATGAATCAACGAGTCGTCGTGACGACTAATGCGGGAGTACCGAAAATCGTTGGAAAGTAGTCCATAACGTCGTATAACGCCGAAAAGGGCAGCTAGCGTTACAAGTGCTGCCGGTTGCCTATCTTGTCAGTTCAAGCCAAAATCCTGAATTTGGGAGGTTTTTCGTCGCATGACCGAACCAATATCGCTATTGTCACGTTAATAGCGTCCAGTAACGCTTAGAAATGGTAGTTAACGTTATAAGTCACGCAGGTTGCCTACCTCCGCCTGTAACTCCAAAAATATGAATTTTTCCCTTTAAAAAAAAGAAAGAAAGGTCGAGATTAATCTTAAGACACTAACGTCGAGTATTTAACTACGTAGCAGCGAAAAAAAGATGCCAACGACATGTGGGGTTCCCAGGCGGTCACCCATCCAAGTACTAACCACACCCAACGCCGCTTGACTTCGATGTTCGAATGGGTATCGGTAGGTCCAGCGTGGTATGGCCGTTGACGAGACACAATGCTGAGTGTCGTGGTGGTCATCACAGCTTCCTTGGACTGCAACATGAGTAAAATCGCGAAGTGTAGTGCTAAAGCGTGACGCGTGGTCGATGTACGCGTTTTTTTGGTCGTCGTACGAGAAATTTCGTCGAAAACAACAAAAATGAAGAGTTCTACATGATGACCTCTGAAACGGCGAAATGACGTATAAAAACGTGAGTCAACGTCAAGAGAGTGAAGTGACGTCTTTAAATCGCGAAATTTCGTCTTGCTAACGCGAAATTGCGTCGAAAAACGCAAAAATACGACGAAAACGTTGCATTTTCGTTGAGAAATGTGACATTGTTATCGGAAACAAATGAATTTTCGTCGAATTTCGGGAATGTACGTCGATTAACGCGAAATTAGGTCGTCCGTTGACTTTCGATACCGAGTGGTATCTGTAGTTCTTCATGAACCGTGACAACCATGCCCTTAAGCCATTAACATGAGCAAACGCATGCGCCCTCTCAACGCGTGATTGAAGCGTGATATCGAAAAACCGAAATCGCAGGGGCGTACAGCTTTGAAAGGGCTCTCCAACCGTGCAATGTGATTCATCCCACCGGGTACGTTGTAGCCGTAATCTGTTACAGAGACGAACCGCAGACGACCGCAGACGCCCATATCCTCTACTGCTATTACACCTTACATATCTGCCGTTTCTCTCACAACTTCTGTCTCTTCTCTCACGTTTCTCTGTCGGGTCGTAACGTTACCCGTCGTAACGTTACACTGCCGACCTGTATACAGCGCAGGTGACTGTTACGCGCGTGCCCGTCACGCGGACACGGCATCTCCGGGCCGGGCATTGTCCTCTGCTGGATGCAGCGGCGATGAGTACAATCGATGTCTGCATTCAAACTATCGACTCATGAGTGACGCCAACTTTACTCTTCTGCGAAAGTCTCGTTAAAATGACTTTATACGAAACTGTCGAGCCGTTGCCTGGAATCCAGGTCACGAAACCGATGGTGAGACGACCCGCCGGATATGCGTTGTGCGAGCATTGCGCGTTTCCCGCGTGTCATACGCTTGTCACGTTTCCTCGTGGTGCGTTTATCGCCGAGGCGAGTCAACGTTCGTGAACGCTCGCCTGTTCGTCGTCGTCGTGTACCGTTCACCCTGGGGGTTAAAGGCGGGAAGGATGTTGTGGGGGTCCGAGTGCAGCAAGTCGGCCGGAGGGCGACGAGTTTGTTTGATGCAGGCTCTCGTTCGAACGCCCTCGTACCGTCTGCCGTGCGTCGGGGCGAATTGAAAATCGCCATGGATCTTCGGAAAGGTTGTCGCTACGGGCCTGCGTAGCGGTTTTCGCGCGGCGCGCCGGAGAAGAGGCGTAAATGTTAAAAATACGGCGCTGAGGTCGGTCTCTCGCGGCGGTCGTGTGTTTTCCGCGTCCGTTTTGGAATAGAGCGGCAGCGGGCCGCGAAGTGTGCAAGTCACTGTCGTGTAGCCTGCACTCTAGGCTTTCAGCCGGTATGCGTCATAGGGCGTGGTGCGCCGTCCTTTTAGGTGAAAAGTCGGTTAGAACGGGATCGCGAGCACGTCGATGAAGCCTCGCGGGGAGGGTCCCGGCGCTGTGTCTGCACCGTCTGCGCGGCCGTTCGGACGTTGCGGTATATTAAGGGGGTCTCGCGGCCTCTCTCGCTATCCTTGTCTGTCAGACATCCGTTTGCCTTCAAGTAGTACCTCGTCGTCGTCGTCGTCGTCGTCGTCGTCATGTCCGAAGCCGAAGCTACCGCCCCCGTGGCCGCGAGCCCCAAGAAGCCAGCGAAGAGCGCTGCCGCCTCCAAGAAGCCCCGAGCCAAGCCGGCGCACCCCAAGACCGCTGACATGGTCAACTCGGCCATCAAGAGCTTGAAGGAGCGTGGCGGCTCCAGCCTCCAGGCCATCAAGAAGTACATCACGGCCAACTACAAGACTGATGCTGAGAAGCTGTCTCCCTTCATCAAGAAGTACATCAAGGGGGCAGTTGCCAGCGGAGCCCTCGTCCAGACCAAGGGCAAGGGTGCTTCGGGCTCCTTCAAGCTCGCGTCCAAGGAGAAGGTGGAGAAGACCGCCGCCAAGCCCAAGAAGGCCGCCAGCGCTGCAGCTAAGCCCAAGAAGCCCGCCGCAGCAAAGCCCAAGGTCGCCGCCAAGAAGCCCGCTGCTGCAAAGCCCAAGCTCGCTGCTAAGAAGCCCGCCGCTGACAAGAAGCCCAAGGTCGCGAAGAAGCCCGCTGCGGCACCCAAAAAACCCAAGTCGCCCAGCAAGGCCAAAAAGGCCACCAAGGCCCCGGCTGCCAAAAAGCCAAAGGCCCCCAAGCCCAAGAAAGCTGCAGCTAAGCCCAAGGCAGCACCTAAGAAGAAGTGAATCACTTTTTCAACATCAACCAGCTAGCCTTTCAGCGCAGCGCCTCTCGGCGCCGCGAAAAAAGCCTTTTTCAAGGCTAACAAAAGTTTCCCGAGAGGGTTTCTTTCAACAAAGACAAACCGTGGCCCTTTTAAAGGCTATCAAAAGTTTCCTGGGAGACTTTCAAACAGCCCGTTTCAAGGCTGGCGAGAGTTTCCCGTGAAACTTTCTTTCAAAAAAGCCTTTTTTAAGGCTAACGAGAGTTTCCCGTGAAACTTTCTTTCAAAAAAGCCTTTTTTAAGGCTAACGAGAGTTTCCCGAGAAAATTTCTTTCAAAAAGGTCTTTTTTAAGGCTATCAAGACTTTCACGAGAGGGTCTCTTCCAACAAAGACGAACATGGCAAAATTTTCAGCAAAGCTGGGCAAACCCAACCCAACCTAACCTAACCTAACCTAACCTAACCTAACCTAACCTAACCTAACCCAACCCAACCTAATGTAATCCAACCTAACGTAACCCAACCTAACGAAAATCTTCTCCAACAGAATCAAGCAGCTCGGCCCTTTGCCTGTGAGGCAGAGTGGTCTTCGCCTGGCCGTTCGCGCCTGTCATCGGGTGGGTAGGCAACGCGCCGTGTACGCGTACGCCGGTGGTTGCCTAAGCGTCGGGCTGAGCCCGTTCGCGGCTACGACTCAGCCCGAGTGTTCGCGCACTGCCGTTCGGCGATATTCCTTCTCTCTTTTCATGACAAACATGTGAGTGTCTCAGGGGGGAAAGGGAGTGTCTTTGTTGAAGTCTGTCCTTACGGAAGATATTTTTTGGCCCTGAAAAGGGCCGATTTGTTTTGCTCTCCCCGAGAGGGTCGCAATTTAAGCACGCTCTCCGCGGATGCGGCGGGCGAGCTGGATGTCCTTGGGCATGATGGTGACACGCTTGGCGTGGATGGCGCACAAGTTGGTGTCCTCGAAGAGACCCACGAGGTAAGCCTCTGAAGCCTCCTGCAGGGCCATGACGGCGCTGCTCTGGAATCTAAGGTCAGTTTTGAAGTCTTGGGCAATCTCTCGTACTAGGCGCTGGAACGGCAATTTGCGTATCAGCAGCTCGGTACTCTTCTGATAACGCCTGATCTCACGGAGAGCGACGGTACCCGGGCGATAACGATGGGGCTTCTTCACACCACCGGTGGCAGGTGCCGACTTGCGGGCTGCCTTGGTGGCGAGCTGCTTGCGGGGCGCTTTCCCGCCGGTGGACTTGCGAGCGGTCTGCTTGGTACGAGCCATGACGACAGAGGGTTCGGGACGAAGGACGACGACGAACTGATGCCGCACACGGCCCGGCGACTCTCTTTTGTAGGGTGCGCGGTGCTCGGCGGGGTGGGACGGGCTCGCACGCCATTGGCTGGCCCGGCCGCACGGGCTGGCCGCCGCCGGCGGGCCGCCAGCCTTTAAAAGCAGCCCGCGCCGTGCAGCCATCATCAGTTCGTCGTGTTCTCCTGTGTAGCTCACCTCGTACTTCTCCGTCATCATGACCGGCCGTGGGAAAGGAGGCAAGGGACTCGGAAAGGGGGGCGCCAAGCGTCACAGGAAGGTGTTGCGTGACAACATCCAGGGTATCACCAAGCCCGCCATTCGTCGTCTCGCTCGCCGTGGAGGTGTCAAGCGTATCTCTGGTCTCATCTACGAGGAGACCCGCGGCGTGCTGAAGGTGTTCCTTGAGAACGTCATCCGTGACGCCGTCACCTACACCGAGCACGCCAAGAGGAAGACCGTGACTGCTATGGACGTCGTGTACGCCCTTAAGCGTCAAGGCCGCACTCTGTACGGTTTCGGAGGTTAAATTTCTCCTCCCCTCACTTCCTCTTCGAGGAACCTTAAACAAAACGGTCCTTTTCAGGACCAAAAAATATCTTCCGTAAGGACAGACTTCAGCAAAGACTTATCCCCGAATTCCTTTCTTGATATATTCCATGACAGCGCCCAGATATGGAGCCTTGCGGGTTGCCTATCAGTGAGTGGAGGGGGGGTGACTGCCGACCAATGAGAGGTGAGGGCGGGGCGTGACTCAAAGTTAAGCAGCGGCGGCTGTGGAACTGGACGCCGCGAGAGTTAAGCTTAAGCAGTGTCCGGGTGGTTGCCTATCCCCTCTTTTGCAGGCGCGCGTACCCCGATTAAGCATAGGTTTTCAAAATATCTCGGCAAGTACACGTCGGACGGGGAAAAGAGCGAATGGAAAAGGTAGAGCTAGGGGCACACTAACGACTGGTAACCAGCCCGAGTCCGCGAGACTTGCCACTTTCGAAATTTAAGCGTTCAACGGGAATCTTAAGCACCTTAAGCACATTAAGCAGCCTTAAGGTCAAAAATCCGTAAATCTCCGTAACCAGGCGTCGGATCGAAAAACGATCGAAATAAAAATGAAAGCACGTGGGGCACACGAACGGATGGTAAGAATCCCGCGTTCAAGAGACTGAACACATTCGATATTTCAGCGATAAATGATAATCTTAAGCACGTTAAGCACCCAAAGGGCCCAACTCGGCGTAAGTCATCCAGATCGAATCGGATAAGCACCAAATCGACAGGGTAAGTGTTAGGTGAAGTAGGAAAGGGGTTTTAGGTTGCGTCTTTGTTGTAGGGCGTCCTTTAAGACATGATTGTTGGTCCTTAAAAGGACCTTTTTGGAACTCGTAAAAACGAGATTGCCGACGAAGCAAGGGCACTTAAGCCTTCTTCTCGGTCTTCTTGGGAAGGAGCACAGCCTGGATGTTAGGCAGGACACCTCCCTGAGCGATGGTAACGCCCGAAAGAAGCTTGTTCAACTCCTCGTCGTTACGGATGGCCAACTGCAGGTGACGGGGGATAATTCTGGTCTTCTTGTTGTCACGGGCAGCGTTTCCAGCAAGCTCAAGTACCTCAGCTGCAAGATCCGCCACCTGGCTATACCATCACTGCGCCCAGCGGAAAACTTTCCTCGTTAATAGCGTAGCTCCTAATTTAGGTAGAGGATTTAT
The DNA here is from genome assembly GCA_029379305.1 of Frankliniella fusca. Lineage (NCBI taxonomy): Eukaryota > Metazoa > Arthropoda > Insecta > Thysanoptera > Thripidae > Frankliniella > Frankliniella fusca. The sequence continues at coordinate 3,211 of JAHWGI010000512.1, read as the reverse complement.
TTTCCGGACCAACATATTAGTTTTTGAGGGCTATCGAACGCGATAACGTATGACCCTGTGAGTGACCTTGGAGCCGAGATCTTGAAGGTCAAAGTTGAAAGGTCATGAACATTCGAAATTTTGGAAATTTCAATTTTTTATGATGCCATCGGATAGAGCAAGGCCGTACAATTTTTTCATTTGGCTACATTGAGGGGTCTCAGACAACTCCTTCGTGTTCAAAATCGCGTTCAAAAATTGGTTTTTGAATTTTGACCGACTGTTTATAGGGGCAAATTGATTTTGAGGAACCCCTTGTGTTGCCCTGGTCCTGGCGCATCTTTTCCTTTTTTTAACTTTCTTCTAGCTCAATTCGTTCAGGAGTTATGTTCAGGTGTTCAAAAAGTGTTCAATTGAACATAGCGGCTAAACGGTGCGTCGGAGAGCAAAACGGACGAAATTTTGACCCCTGAGTGGTATACACCACTCAGAGGGTTGTATCTCGTGAAAACCTTTCGAATGGTATATGCGGATGTTCAATTGCGTTCAAAAAATTTTACACCTGTTCAATTCATTTAATATTGGTTATTTTTGGAAAACAGTCGATTGTGTTAATGCAGCTGTATTCGTCTCGTCGTGAGCTACAAGATGCAAAAAAAAGGGCCTCTGTAGCTCAATTAGGTACAAAGTTATTGCGGTCTAAATATTTTGCCTTAGGTGCATTGCGGGTTTGCCTACCCGCTGGTTTGCAGGCGCTTGGATGCCGATCAGTGAAGTCAAGCAGCATTGACTGTGACTTCAAATTGGATGGGTGACCGCCGGCCAGCGAGTATTCTCTATCGGACCTGCAACTGGGCGGCGCGGAAACTAAGCTTAAGCAATGCGTGGGTGGTTGCCTATCCGCTGTTCTGCAGGCGTTCTCTCTTGGAACTTGACCTAAAAATATTACGTTTGGTGCATTGCGGGTTTGCCTACCCAGTGGTTTGCAGGCGCTCGGATCTCGCCTAGCGAAGTCAAGCAGCAATGGTCGTGACTTGAATTTGTATGGGTGACCGCCGGCCAGCAAATATCTTATAAGCACGTCACTGGGTGATCACGGCTAAGCCTACTGGCTCGACTAAGGGCTCCAAAGCACAACACTGGGGGCTCACAGCTAAGCCTACAGGCTCGACCCAAAGCTTATAATCACGTCAGTGGGTGATTCCAGCAGAGCCTACTGGCTCGACTGAGGGCTTCGAAGCACAGCACTGGAGGCTCATACCTGAGCTTGCTGGCTCGACTAACGCATTAAAGCAGGTCACTGGGGGCTTACATCAAAGACTACTGGCTCGACTAAGGGCTCCAAAGCACAACACTGGGGGCTCACAGCTAAGCCTACAGGCTCGACTGAGAGCTTATAATCACGTCAGTGGGTGATCCCAGCTGAGCCTGCTGGGGGCTCGATTATCCCTCAACTCAATCGCCTTAGGGAAGGCTCGATTACCCCACCTTCCCCGCTGGTGTTGGCTCGATTACCCCGCAGAGCTTAAAGTATACAGGCTCGATTAACCCACCTTGGAACACTGCTGGGGAAAGGAGGGGGGGGGGAGTGGAGAGGAGAGGCTCGAATATCTTCTAAACCAACTTTGCTGGTGCAGGCTCGATTACCCTGCCTCGCTCCGCTGGTGGTGGCTCGATTGCCCCGCCGCGCTTCAACTACACGGGCTCGATTAACCCATAAGCACGTCAGTGGTTGATTTTAGCTGAGCGTACTGGCTCGACTGAGGGCTTCAAAGCACAACACTCCGAGCTAACAGCTTAGCCTACTGGCTCGACTAAAGGCCTTAAAGCACATCACTTGGGGCTCACAGCTAAGCCTACTGGCTCGACTAAGGGCTCATCAGCAATTCAATACGGGCCAACAACTTAGCCTACTGGCTCGACTAAAGGCCTTAAAGCACGTCACTGTGGGCTCACTGCTTAGCCTACTGGCTCGACTGGGGACTTTCTAGCAGTTCAATAGGGGTCAACAGCCAGTCCCATTGGCTCGACTAAAGGGCTTCTACGCAAGACACTTGGAAAGAAGAGCCAAACCAGGGGGCTCGACTAATTAAGGCTTACTCGCTGGTCATACTTGGTAGTAGGAGGCGGAAAACACGCCAGAACTAAGAGCCCGGACGGAAGAGACAAAAAAAAATGGGACCGATTTTGTAAGACCAGAAAGAGAGGTCGCACACCAGACCATAGGTTTGTGGCCTAACCCGTCCCGCCTGGCCTGTCTAGTCCGCCACCTGGCTATACCATCACTGCGCCCAGCGGAAAACTTTCCTCGTTAATAGCGTAGCTCCTAATTTAGGTAGAGGATTTATTTTCCGGACCAACATATTAGTTTTTGAGGGCTATCGAACGCGATAACGTATGACCCTGTGAGTGACCTTGGAGCCGAGATCTTGAAGGTCAAAGTTGAAAGGTCATGAACATTCGAAATTTTGGAAATTTCAATTTTTTATGATGCCATCGGATAGAGCAAGGCCGTACAATTTTTTCATTTGGCTACATTGAGGGGTCTCAGACAACTCCTTCGTGTTCAAAATCGCGTTCAAAAATTGGTTTTTGAATTTTGACCGACTGTTTATGGGGGCAAATTGATTTTGAGGAACCCCTTGTGTTGCCCTGGTCCTGGCGCATCTTTTCCTTTTTTTAACTTTCTTCTAGCTCAATTCGTTCAGGAGTTATGTTCAGGTGTTCAAAAAGTGTTCAATTGAACATAGCGGCTAAACGGTGCGTCGGAGAGCAAAACGGACGAAATTTTGGCCCCTGAGTGGGGTACCCACTCAGAGGGTTGTATCTCGTGAAAACCTTTCGAATGGTATATGCGGATGTTCAATTGCGTTCAAAAAATTTTTACACCTGTTCAATTCATTTAATATTGGTTATTTTTGGAAAACAGTCGATTGTGTTAATGCAGCTGTACTCGTCTCGTCGTGAGCTACAAGATGCAAAAAAAAGGGCCTCTGTAGCTCAATTAGGTACAAAGTTATTGCGGTCTAAATATTTTGCCTTAGGTGCATTGCGGGTTTGCCTACCCGCTGGTTTGCAGGCGCTTGGATGCCGATCAGTGAAGTCAAGCAGCATTGACTGTGACTTCAAATTGGATGGGTGACCGCCGGCCAGCGAGTATTCTCTATCGGACCTGCAACTGGGCGGCGCGGAAACTAAGCTTAAGCAATGCGTGGGTGGTTGCCTATCCGCT